>CACRXK020014574.1:0-12965 GCA_902702795.2 Paramuricea clavata
TCGTTGCATTCATTTAGAACCTGTGGTAAATCATTATTAAATATCATAAAAAGCCATGGCGATAACACGCCACCTTGTCGTACACCTTGAAGAATAGGAAATTCGCTAGACGGTGCTCCATCAAATATGACACGACTAGTAAGCTTGCTGTACCAGTTTCTTAGCAGTCTCCAGGTTTTTCCTTGAATACCAAGATTGAACATTTTATAAAACATTCCAGAGATCCACACAGTATCAAAAGCCTTTGCTGTGTCCAAGAAGCAGCCATAGACTTTGCTTCCGTTTTCAATGTTATGTAAAACAGCTTCTTGCAGTGACATTGTAGCATCAAGGCAGCTTTTTCCTGCCTGATATGCGTATTGCAGGTTGTTCGGAAATCCTTTCTCACCAAAGAAGGGCATCCATCTGTTAAGTATCAGTCTTTCAAAAATTTTCCCGACAACATTCAGCAACGTGATGCCTCTGTAATTGTCTTTATTATGCCTATCTTTCTTGTTAGTTTTATACAGAGATATAATGTCACCAACAGCTAGAACATTAGGAATTTCCTCCATTACTCTAATGGCATTGAGTATTTCAGTGAGAACCTTCATGACCGCTTGACCCCCGTACTTAACATGTTCATAATACAGACCATCAGGTCCGCATGCCTTTCGATTCGGTAACTGTACACACGTACTGCTAATTTCGTTAAGCGTAAAGGCAGCGTCCAGGGCATCGTAATTCGCATTTAGACTTTTAATTTCATAATCTACCAAGCAATTTTCAACATAGGAAGTAAACTTTGCGTCGAAGTTTGAATTATATTTAAGCTTGTACAAATCTAAATAGTGATCCTTCCACACTTCGCGTAACTCGTTCGGGTCATCTATAGTCTTTCCGTTTATCTTCAAAGTATATGATTGTAGTCCTCTATCCTTGCGTCGTGTTGACATGGTGCGTTGAAATGCACCTCTGTCTTGCTCAAAAATGTTTTCAAATCTTTCGTACTCTTTAGACTCATATTCATAGGCTTTTCGTCTAAGCTGCTTTCTAAAATCACGTTTGGCTTGCTTGTAAGCACGGAAAAATGCGTTATTAGGATCCCGCGGACGTCCCTGCGTTATCCAAATCTTGCGAAAGTGACGACACTTTTTGTGCAGAGGTTTCAAACCTTCTTTCCAATAAGGCTTGAGGTGACTTTTAAATTTCAATTTTGGGATCGATTGATCCGCAGATGATTGAAGCGCAGTTGTTACATCTGTTAGCATATCGTCTATTGATGAAATATCAACGTGCGAACAATCTTCAAACTGTAAAGTGTCAAGAGCAGCAGTTACATTTGATTCATAAGCTTGCCTAACTGAAGGAACAGCGATCATTTTCCATGCTGGAGGAGGCTTTGGTATGAAATTGTTCAATTTATTTGTTGCACATAGTTTTATAGTACAGAAAATTGGTCGATGAAATGAAAGATTTCCACAATCATCATCAGCTACAAGACAAGATTTGACAAGGTCTATGTGATCATTCCTAATGAGAATATGGTCTACTGTTGTTTTAGTTAGTCCATTGTTGCTATAAAACGTTTCAATTGGTCCTGTACAAAACGATTGTGAATTGACAGAGATCAATGATAGTCTCTTCATTATTCTTTTGAAATGTGTTCCTCTAATGTTTATGTCTGCAAAGCTTCTAGGTCCCCCCGAAGAGCCTATGTGGCAATTGAAGTCACCAAGAACCATAAAGGACCCGCGATTGGAAAGTTCATTAGTGACGTCCTCTAGGGCTTCAAGAGTTTCTTTATAGACAGGAAGGGGTAGGTTAGACGAGGGAAAATATACTCCAATAATATAGAAATTGTATTTGTCCGAGGTTTTAAAATTAATGGCTACAATTCGGTCATTTCCTATTTCGTCTAGTATTTCTACGCTTGCGTTTAATGATTTTCTCCAAAAAATAGCAATGCCCCCTTTGCCTCTCCGCCATAGTGAATTTAAGTCCAAATTGCTACTGCATCTTCCCCAACCCGTAAAGTTTTGGTGTAATGTTTGAATAATTGATATAGAATCAGGGTAAAGCCAGTGTTCTTGGATAACTAATATGTCTGTGTTATTTAAGCATTGCTCTATATATGGTATATTGCAAATCAGTCCGCCCACATTTAGCGTCGCAATACGTATATTGTCTTTGTTTACACTATTCATTGGATTGATTAGTTGGTTTGTCTTGATTTATAGTATCAAGTTTATTTTTCGTTAACCAAGGTTTACAAGACACAAAAGCTGGCCAGAAATCTTTTTGAGATATAACAGAACAATCTTTTGCATTTACATTCAATTTGGCCGAAATAGTCCCCTTTCGCCGACTTGGAAATATTCTCAATTGAGTGGGCTGGATC
The DNA here is from genome assembly GCA_902702795.2 of Paramuricea clavata. Taxonomy (NCBI): domain Eukaryota; kingdom Metazoa; phylum Cnidaria; class Anthozoa; order Malacalcyonacea; family Plexauridae; genus Paramuricea; species Paramuricea clavata. The sequence goes on from CACRXK020014574.1 coordinate 2,381, forward strand.
TCTCTCTTTTCTAGAAAACCAATTATGGTTTCATAGGTTACGGTGTCAGAAATTCCACTTAAAAAGAATCTTTTAATATGTCTACGTTTACGTTTAACGCCGACAAAGCCATCACCATCAGCTTCCGAAGTTAAATCTACATTCGGGACATGATCTGGCGCTTTTGATAAATTAGGCTGAAGTTTGTTTTGATTTGGTTGAATGGTTAAATGGCGATTAGTATCCGAATTTGTATGTACATTGTCTTCATCAACAATAGCGTTGACTACAGACTTGTTAGTTACATTGCCATTTGTCATATTGGATGCGGCATTGTTTTTTGTTTTTTCAATAGATTCAATCGAAGGTGATTTGCCTGGTGTTGGCCTAGCCGTACTAATTGGCAGGGGAATAGTGTTTTTTGAACTGGTTACGCCGTTTGCATCGTTATTTTTTGGTTTATTGTTGGGGTTCATTGTCGCTTCTGAATAAGTTTGGCGTGCTTCTTTATTTAAATTTAAATTTGGTGCTCGCTTTTCGAGTGTCAATAAGCGAGATTTTAATGTTAAATTTTCAGATTTCAATTGATTTATTTCGCTCTCTTGTTTCTGAATAGTTTTTTCCTTTTGAGATAACTGCGCTAAAATATCATTTATATCATGAGTAAATTTCTCCTTCAAAATAAACAAATCTGCTTCGACAGAAGCTATACGATCGGAGCAATGTTTGTGTGCTAAACGCGACTCTAGACCAGAAATATCACTTCGCCCTTGCGTAGCATTAAGAATGGGAGTCCCAAATATTTGCTCAGCAATGTTATCACTACTATCACTCACTGTTATGATGTTTTCAGCTAAACAGTCATCTCCAGATTTAAACATAGATTTAATAGCAGGTTGAACAACCCCAGTATCCAAACATACCATTAGTTGCCATATATCTTCGGCTAAACGTTCTTCAAGTGTTGAAAACGTACTGTTTCCCTTAGGCTTTCTTCTTGTATACATATCCCCTTGCGGAAAATGAGAGACTTGCTGGCATTCCGAGCATAGCTTATACTTTAATTCAGTTAACGTTGACACGGTTCCAATTTCTAACAACTTCTCAACTATTTTATCCTTTGGACGATCCTTCCAAGTTTCGTAAAAGCTATCAAAGGATAATGACAGATTCGACGCCATCGAAGGCTGCATGTACCGTGCTTTCTGTTGTTGTTGTTTTTTTTCGTTATTTCGAGTTCTGCAGTGTCAAAACGTGGCGCTCAGGTTGCCAAACACCACTACAAAGTTAATAATCTAATCACTGCAGCAAAAGTCATGTAAAAAGACAAGTTATAATTCAATAAGGACGTGGCTCAAATGTCATGACCGTCCGCCATTTTTTTATATAGATATAGATATAGATATAGATATAGATATAGATAGATAGATATAGATATAGATAGATATAGATAGATATAGATAGATATAGATAGATATAGATAGATATAGATAGATATAGATAGATATAGATAGATATAGATAGATAGATAGATATAGATAGATATAGATAGATATAGATAGATAGATAGAGATAGAGAGATATAGAGAGATATAGAGAGATATAGAGAGATATAGAGAGATAGAGAGAGATAGAGAGAGATAGAGAGAGATAGAGAGAGATAGAGAGAGATAGAGAGAGATAGAGAGAGATAGAGAGAGATATAGAGAGATATAGAGAGATATAGAGAGATATAGAGATATAGAGATATAGAGATATAGAGATATAGATAGATATATATACTTATATATATATACTTATATATATATACTTATATATATATACTTATATATATATACTATATATATATATATATATATATATATATATATATATATATATATATATATATATATATATATATATATATATATATATATATATATACATACACTTTTCGTTGTTTCTTTACACATTTAGTAAATCTTAGTATAACACCAAGTTCATCAATTGCTGCTATTTTGCTAGCAAATCCATGTATAATAAACCCAGGTGTTTTGCAATTAAAAGTGATGCAACCTGGATAGTGGAATAAGTTGACTACTGTAGGCACAATTTTTGGCCCCTTAATAGTCAAAGGTCATGCATAAATAAGAACAGTCTTTAATATTACCGCCTTATGGAGACTTTATATTAATTGTGATACTCTAGAATCTAGAAGACCCATAGGTCCCATACTCGACTAGCAACATAATCAAGTTTAGTTATGTTAATTCATTATATATGGGATCAATGTTAAAGGAAAGGTGGGCTACAAGCTATTATCATTTGTATGGTTTATAGAAGGCTAATTGCTGCAAATGAATTTAATAATCAATGTAGCACAATATTAAATAGTTGCATGATGACGTCAAAGAGACTAGTCAGACTAGATTTGCAAGTTTTGCAACTCTCATCGCTTAAATTCCCCATACCTGAATACAAAATAAACCGTAAACAACGATTACCTTTTACATACCATACATAAAACGGAGTTTTTATCCTTTCTAGAAACTCACTTCCTGAACTTTTGAGCGCAAATGTAATGTATTAAAAATGTATATCATAATAATCATATTCACAGCGGTTAATACCATTAATGTATCGCAGGCGCAATACAAAACACAAGAATTTTAAAATGCTTTGAATTGCAAATAAATAAATAATATTTGATGTCATACTGTACTGTAAAGAGTCTGTAAAATTTTTAAATTTAACTCAACACAAACTGGTAAGTTCATGTCGTGTATAATTTACTTATATGTTGTTACACTGTTGTAATTCTGTACCCTACTCCTTTGAAAATTGTTTGCAATTGCATATGATGTGGACATGTGGTCATGTATTTAATATGGTTGTGTCTTTTAAACACTTGATCGTCATGCGCATACAGTGTATTGTTTGTTTCCAGAACCCCCTCAAACAGAACACCGCGGAAAAACGTCTGCGCATGCACCAAATTATGAAAATATGGCGGGAAATTTGAATATCAATTTCTAAAACAAAAACATGCTTATTAATTGGTCAAAAATTAGTAAAACAAACGAGAAAATATGGCAAATAGGTAGATTAGTCATTAATTGAAAGCGTCCTGGCATTTAAAGTATGGAATAAAATATAATTCATGTAAAAAATTGTTGATTTTAACGAACACGGCTTCGAAAATATTTGCAAAATTATTCAAAACAAAAATTCAAACTCAAAAGTTAGAAAACTCTCGAAAAGTTAAGCTTCTTAACCCACTCAAATTGTAGAATAAATCCTAAAGTTTAATTATTGTGAACACGAAAATTTTTTATATTTGGCGACACAGTTTTTTTTAAAGAAATGTATCTCAAACGAAAATTCGGAAATTGTCGTTGCTTAGTTGATAAACAAAATGTTTCAGACGATAAATTTGTCAACAATCACCTTTAGTTCATGTTCTTGTATAATACAATTTCTTGAACCTTCTGGCTGTATTTATTCCTAGTTTTTAGAATGACATGTTTATTTTTGCGCTCGAAATCTGGCTGTAAAGACACACAATGAAGTCACTCCTTTTTACCGCCATTTTGAGCCTTCGGAAACGTTCGGAACAGCTTCTCATCAAGTTCGCAATACTATTACAGGTAAGGTTGACGCATGCGCAGACGTTTTTCCGCGGTGTTCTCAAGCAGACTTCAACTTTTCTTGTCAAATTGTATATTTTGCTTCAAACACTGCATGTGTGTGCGTGTTTGTGGGCACACTCATGTTTGGATGCTTGGCATAGGTTAATGGTAATTCATTGGAGTCATCAGGGATATAATTGTATATTCCTGAAATTACCTCTAAACACCTAAAACGGCATTCCCTAAAATTTTAATTGTTTTCTTATATCTATTTTATTTTATTTTATTTTATTTTACAATCTTTGTCACATGACCGGTTTAACCCACAGAGCTAGTTGCTCCTTTACGGGTAACCTGCATATCGTCCCCATATATCGCTCAAACTTACATTGCTTAAAAATTGCAGATTTTGCTTAAATCACCTAAAATTGTTTAAACTCGCATTATCTCGTTATCGCCCCAGAGTAGGGTCCACTGCATGCCATTGCTTTTTAGTCCCCAATACTTCAGTGAGTCATGCTTTGGAAATGACAATAATTTTTTATTACCCAACCCTTGTGTTTTGTTTTTCATTTACCCAACCTTTTACTTACTCAAAATTTTGTTTACCCAACCTTTTTCTCTTCGGTGCCACCCCCCACCATAAATAATGACCGGTCCCTTATATAAATTAAATATGAATCAATATAATATAAAACATTCAAATTAAAAGGTTGCCGTTTGCTTGCACGATTTTTTCTCTGAACTACTGGTAGCAGGAATTTTTTCCCAGTTATTTTTCTTTGCACTTTTTTTTAATGTTTCCCAAGATTTCTAATGGTCCGCCCCTAAATATGTCAACATAAGTTCTAAACAATCGAATTCATGATAATCACACCTAGCACTACACGCGCAAAAACGCTGAGCCTCCAGTTTAGCAGGATTGAGCAATGGTTTGCTACACACTTTGTTTACACTTGTCAACAATATTGAACAATATTGTTGAGCCTGAATCGGGTGTAACAATATTGTTGACAGCTGTGAACAATGTGGGCTGCAAAACATTGTTCAATCCTGTTTTCATCAACTATTGCACAACAACCTGATCGTTTTTAGCCGTGTACAGTATAGTACAGAATGGAGTCACTTATGTTTGAAAGAATGACTAATTTTGTATACGATGGAGGTTAATTAAGTCATAATTTCAAGCATGATTGACCCGGCCATTATAAGCAAACGTGTGACTATCAGGGACTCATTTATTTAGATCTTGTGCTGATGTATTTGGGGAGGAACTTTATTTTTGTGCGTTGTTTATATTTAAATATTTGATTATCTTTGTTCGACCCATGCAAGGACCTTTAGCTAGCAGGGCGGCGACGGCTATTAATACAATTAATGAAATTTATGACAGTGAAGAAAGAAAATGCATAATTAAAGGTCCCTTGGGAGTTTTAGACGTCGTCTTTTCTCTGTTTACAACAGCAAACCAAATATTTTCACTTTTTGTTTATATACAACGTCTGCCTTTCAAGCCGCGAAAAGTCCTCGGCAAATTGGCTTAGTAGAAGTCTTCTCAACTATAACATATTTTGAGAATAATACATGGGTGCGCGGAAATACCAGATTTATTTCGAGTGTTGAACATGATATCTCACGAGTGAGCGCAGCGAACGAGTGAGATATCATGTTCAACACGAGAAATAAATCTGGTATTTCCAAGCACCCATGTATTTTTCTGTTTATTATATAAACAAAATTCAGTGAAAAACAATAAAACGTATACGTGGCAATGCGTTTTACAACAAATGATATTTTCACACGTAAAAATATCGTATTTTTAACGTGTGTTTAAATACGATTTTTCTCAGTGGCCAAAACTCTATATAACACTTATGTTTATATAATAAAAACCTCTGTCTTAACCTTAAACTGCAAAAAAATTCATACAACGGATAATACAAGACATGTTGTTCTTAAAGTTACTTATTTGAACGATTGTCGTGATTATCCAGTTACAATTTTGTAAACGTTAAAGATGTGACAAAGCTTATAACTAAAAAGCTATAGATCTTCACCAAATGCACCACAAACTGCTAAATTCTTTTTTTAGATTCTAAATCGTCACCCTCCATTTGGAAATCAGGTATTTATATTTGAATCTATCATGTCGAAGTTGTATAATTATATGTTTATTTTTTTTAATCAATTACTAATATTATAGGTAAAAGAAGCTGTTGCAAGTCTACCAAAATACGAGGTGGATATTGAACAGGTATTTAATTGTCGTGCGCATATTTCTTGTAACCGATTACTTTTGAATAACTGTGAGTAACTAGATTCTATAAATTAAGGGCGAGGATGCTATCTTTCCCTCCATACAAAAATCGCATACCCCTTATGATAAATTCATCAGTGTTTTTTAAAAGAATTGTTTCTGCGCATTGAACTGGGGAAGAGGGGATGACGAAGTTTGTTTTTGTCAATGTGCATTAATTCACTTTGCAATATTGGCTGGAATTGTCTCAAGAGTGATGTACAAGGTTGCATGTAGCTTGGGTTACGGTTCGGGCTGGGGAAAGTTGCGGATCGCGTGCTGGTTATTCAAAACCCGGTTGACTTTACCCTGGGTTGAAGTGAAATTGAGAACAAGCTTGTTTATAAACTTGAGGTTGCATAATCAGGCTTACAAGAACACGCAACCCGGTTAAACTGTTTGTATGATGATCAGGAGGTTGCAATGTAAGCATGCACAGAACGGACTATACATCTACTTACAAAATTTATAAATTTTATAAATCATACACAAAACTAAATGTTGCCGTTTTATTCATTCAGTTATTCCAGTTGGTTGCTTGTAAATGGATTTCAACTTTTCGGTGTACGTACCGACGTACGTATGAAAACCCTTAACTGAAATGCAACCCTTAGAAGAATAAGCCCCTGTTACCAAGGTGCTTATTAGGTTAGGATTGAGACGTGATTAGTACCAGTGAAGGCTAATTTTGAAGTTATGGCATGGGTATAAGGGTAAGGATCCTGGTTGGACCCTAGTTGCTTAACAATCTCTTTCGCATTAAGTCCGGCTTTGGTTCAGATTCGTAATAGCTACCGTATCATGCACAAAAGCATATACTGTATATTATTCATTGGTCATTTTATCAGAAATCTAACTACGGAGTGTCGAAAGCTGAGCTGGTAATATCAGTCACTATGGTCAACTATATCAAACGTCAAGATAGTGGCAAGTCAACAGGATTTCATTATTGCATTCTACTTGTTGCTGACGCTGACAACCAAATTGTTCATAAACAAAGACTATCGTAAGTTGAACATTTTCTGGAGTTTTAGTTCTGAAGTTATACAGGGATAAATTTACTGGGGGTTGCAGGGTGAAAGGTGAGCACCTTTCGTAGCCTGCTCAAACAAGAATGAGAGTTGAAAAGCGAGAGTTTGCATCAGTCCAGAGTTTTCTCAAATTTCATGCCCCGGTCAAGCGCGAGAACAAGCGTTGCTTGAGAGTTGACAACTTTCATAAAAATTTGAACCAGTTACGAGTGCATGCTAGTCGATCAATCGCTAGGGAGTGTTGCAACTCTCATCAACTGACAACTCTCACATGCATCATCGTTTGACCGAGGCTAAAAGCAAAGGGGGTGTAAGTGAGCTACCGTTTCCTAATCAATCTCATTTTTTTGGATTTGGAAGGGAATTACGAAGACAAAAATAAAGTAGAGACAAAATGAAACAGTATATGATTTCACAATTGTCAAGCAGCACTTCTCTCTTATCATTACGCACTTGGTCAACGGTCGCATCCTGAACCATGACCAAATAATTTACATTCATTTGGTTGTCCTCGCTTCATGAAGATATTAACTTCTTATCAACCGAACGCGAGGTCTGTACAGAGAAATATCGGACCGAGGTCTTTTTTTGTACATATTAGTGGCGTGGTATACACATGGTCGAAGAAAAAAAAAATACCAATGTATTCCTTCTTATTCATGCACTAAAAACCATTTGCAGGTATCTTATTAATAACAAATTAAAATATAATTTTCAAATGTTCATTTAGTTTTGCTGTAATGACCGCTGAAAGTTGCTTCTCAGCCAGTCACAGTCCGCCATTTCACCGGAAGTGATGCTTGCCATATAAACACTTTTGGTCAATGTTATATTTTTTCTAGATTTTAGTTCAATTTCATGTAATCTATATATACAGCATGAGCGGCCGTGTTGTATAAGACAATACAAACCCGAGCTGAGGGCGAGAGATTGCATATCTTATACAACACGGAAGCGAAAGCTGTATATAGCATGTGAAACGCAAGGATTTAAACGATCATGATTTCAAAATAGTTTTAGAAAACTGAGAAAATGAAGGAATAATATGCAAACCAGGAGAATTTTGTACATGTGAGTGCATACGGAACATGACTTTTTTTACTATGTCATAACCAACGTAATGTCAACTAATACATATGTTAAAGATACGGCAATATATTTTTTTATTATTTCATTTGGAAGAACTTTTAAAAAATTATATGTTAATCTCTTTTACCGATTTTGCGTAACTTTATTATTTCTTGAGATATTTGAACAGAAAAAATCACAAATCAGCGAGCTTTCCGCCATCTTGGATTTTGGCGGATATGCATGTGACATCATAAGATCATATACTTCTGTAAAATCATATACTTCCCAAAATCCTACCCAAAATCATATACTTCAGTAACTATTTGAAATAAAAAGCTGTCTGGCGACTTTTCAAACAAGACTTAACGTTATTTGGTCATTTAGATGTAGTTTTATATGGCTAACCCTGCTTATGACGTCACTAAAATCACCGATAATGAGATAAAAATTAATCCCAGATGGCGGACAGCAAATTATTTTAAGTCAAAATATTTCAAGAAATAATAAAGTTACGCAAAATCGGTAAAGGAGATTAACATATAATATTAAAAGTTCTTTAAAATGAAATAATAAAAATATATACTGCCGTATCCCTTTAAGAAAATCATTCTCGGTATCACGGAGAATGATTTTTGAAACATGTATTAGTTGACACTATGTTTGCATGGTTATGAAGTAGCAAAAAGGTCATGTTCCGCGGTATGCTGCACATAACGTTTCGTTTTTACTTGAACCACTCACACAATAGGTAGATACAACACCTCATTAAACATTGATTTCTTTTGAATTTTCTTCATCCCAGTGGGTAGCAGAAGTGAAACCCTGATTGTCAGGTTAGATGAAATATTAATGATGCAACTCAATTTAGGGACGCTGTATTCTTCGCTATTGGAACATGGTCGAAAAAGATCGAAGTTAAACGAGCTTATTCGTCTTCTGAACTAACGATTAATGTGATTAGTCAAGATCTAGGTACTTAAATAAAAGTCATGATCGGCGACACACGTTAAAATCTCACAACTTGTAAACAAGATACGTTCGCAATAGGCTTGTAGTCAACAATTTGTAACAATGTTGTCATTTTATCAAGTTGCTACAGGTTGTCACTGACAACTGGTTAACAAGTTTTGAATTGCAAGACAGTACTAAACACCTTGTAACAAGTCTATTAAGTCAAGAAAACACTGTAGCAACTTTGTCAACAAGTGCGAACACTCTTGATAACAAGTTGAAATAGCATTGGTAAACCTCCGCTGCATGTTTGTTGTTATAAGGCAAGTTGTGCGTTTTATACATACTGTATGTATTTCTGTGGCTTAACCGATACGATATTAACACTTTTTTTCTTTCTAATTGTACAGTTGGGCTAGACCTACAAAAGACATTCACTCCTTACTACAATGGACCTCATATCGACTACTATAAACGTCCGACGGTAAGATAATTAGTGCTGTACTTGTTTAGGTAGCGCATTCATAGGGTACTGTACACCATCAGTACAAACGTTTTCATCTCTGAAATGGTGGGTTATGTGTGCTACCTCATGACATTATAGTTGGTTGTCTCCGGGTATAGCGATTTCCTCCCACACATGACACATGTTGGCAGGGTGGGTCACAGGGGGACCGCCTTGTAAGTATTAAATTAATGTTTTCGAATCATAACAAAGTACCCGTGGCTGTGTTTCGTGATCAGACATGAGTGATAAGGAGACTGCCAGAGGCTCCCTTATGCCAGGAGCGTCCTGAACGTTGACTTGTTCAGGTTAAGCTGCGTATGCCCACGTTTTATTACGTACTCCCACTCTCATAACAGTCTCGTAAAAACACTTTCATTTTACAAAAAAGACGTACAGTATATAGCCTTAAAATGAAGCCTTTGTGTTTCATTTTTTCTCACCAGAGTCTTAGGAGAAAAAATATTCCAGTGAAAGTGGCACCTGAAGGTACGGTATCTTTATTTCGAACAAGTTGTAAACACTTTCATTTTTTCTTCAAGTTCGCCCGCATTTAAGGTAAGGCGTAGCCTGCCTGCTAGGTTAAGGCGATGTTGAAATTGCAGGTATTAAGGCAATGTGCATGCTTTTCGGTTATTGTTCTATTTCGTTTGGGTTGTGTTTTCATCCGCGTTGGTATGCGTGGGTGTGTCTGTCTGTATTTGTCTGTCAGCACGTTCACTTTAAAATATCAAACATATAGGTGGTGTGCATGTTACGTCATTGTCGTCGTGTTGGATGACATTGACAAAGGATTTTGCTTGTTTGCAATGCAAATTTCATCCAACATGGCGAAAATATCTTTGTCCTTTGAATCTCATGGGAGTGGTTGCACATCACTTATACACGAGCATTTGTGGTATTAATGTCATTGCCCAAGGACAAATTGATTAAACATGTTTCGCTCGCTACTCTGGTTTAAATAAATGATTACAAAGCCCAGTCGAATTGTATCAGGGGTGATCTAAAACTGCGATCGTGGCTTCTTAAATACCCAAGGGATGACGTCACCTGCCAAGAAGATGCATATATTCCTCTGGCAAATAGGCGCCGTCATCCCTATTCAAAGCATGATGACTCATATTTATATGCCACGCTTCTA
>CACRXK020014575.1:578-12964 GCA_902702795.2 Paramuricea clavata
CAAAAAAGTTTTCAATCCTTATTTTCCCCATTTCCCAACCCCCCCCCTCCCCATAAATAATGACCACTCCCTTAGCAGCTTTATAACCATACAAATCTTGATTTGCATAAGGGATGGGTTAAAGAAAATAATATTTCGAAAATGGTTGGGTAATTAAAAAAGTAGCCAATTTTTATTTCTCTTCCGTACCCCCCCCCCCCTTGAGGCATAAATAATGAACGGTCCCTAAATAGTTACATCATGTTAGATTTCGACTGGCAATCAGACAGTTCTGCATGGTTTCACATTATGTTTCTTTTAAAAAGGTATTAACCTTTCACCGTTAAATTCGTGATTCCCCTTATTACGTTTTCGTAGCTCTTTGCATTGTTGTTATAGCGGTATCACTGATATTCATGCAAGATGGCTTATTTTTTGTCCTGACCCGTGCAAGAACATTTAAAAAAGCTAGGGTCAGGTGCGCGATAGCCAACAGCAAAATATTCGCGAAAACATTCAATATTTTCATTCGAGGCCGCTTTCTTTATCAGTGATACCACTATAACCACAATGCAAAGCGCAACGAAAACGTAATAAGGGGAATCTAGTATTGGGGTCTCATCAATCTTGTACCAAGGGTTTCTTTTAAGAATTTGTCAGTGGAGGGCCCGTCATCCGGAAAAGGAACTAACTAGGAGGTGGTGGAAATGGTAGAAGGGGGGGGGGGGTATGTATCGGAGGAGGATATGTATTCGAGTTTGAGTTAGACTTCGAGTTATTTATAGAGGATCCTGAAGGGGGGGTCGTATTCCCATTTCCCAGCCCAAATTTTGACTAAATCCCATTGTCCCAGAACAAAAATCCCATCATCTCAGTGGCTGTCCTGCTCAAAAATATGCAAATCCCAGTCCCATTTTACCCCTTCAGCACCCTCTTTATACACCAGCATTTCCGATTGTTCCGGTAATTTCCAAACAACTCCGATTCTTTACTTCTTCGAAACTTGAAACCCATGTTATTAAATAAATAAATATATGGAGAATGAAAAGTAGCTTGTAAATTTACTGTACTGTACTTCTTGCACGTTTTTATACCATGCACTTTGTTATATGTCTTATACCGAGTAATTGCTATGTGTATTTTGGGAAAGAATATATTAAAATTTGTACATTTTGGGTATTATTTCGTTCAAAATATTCGAAAGCATTATTATAGTCTCTGGAAAGGTCAAGGAGAGTATTTATAGAGGATATCACATGGCGGTGCGAAAATATGAATTTTATCTTCGAGTGAAAAGATAAAATTCATATCTTCAAGCCACCGTGTAATGTTCTTTTTATTATATAGTCGTTAATAAACATAACAAAGAAAATGAACACGTGATCGATATCTTCACTAGTGATTATCTATATATATGGAAATTTCTCACTGTGTATTTTTCGGTATCTCACTGTCTATACTGTATAATAAAAAAGGGTACGAACTAAAAACGTGCATGCAGTAGCAAATTCGCCAAAAGATGTCCTGTGACCTTAAATTAATTAAATCCGAGTTTATTAGAGTCCTTATATCTTAATCTTAATATCTTATATTAGAGAATTTCTTTTCATTTTCCCGAAAAATATACAAAAATATCCAACTCGAATCAAACCTGATCGATGTTACCTAACTCTCGTGCCGATTTAGTGGCCTGTACGTAAGTTCCATTGCTGTTAGCAACAACAGTTCTGATAATTTGCACAACCATTTTCTTAATTACTGCAGATTATTGTTCCTCCGACAAAACACTGATGATGTGCTGTTGTCGGACTTTGGGAAGATCGGGGAACCTCTCGAACTCCAGTTTTCCCCACTACCTATTTGCTTCACTCTGTGATTAGTAACCAGTGGCGGCGGAACAGGGGGAGGCTAGGGGTGCTAAAGCCCCCCCCCCCGAAGTAAAAGTGGGGGGCTTAGTCCCCCCAGAAAATTTTGTTTTTTCTGGAAAATTTTTGATAATTAAGGAAAAATTTAGGGTATTTTTGGAAAATTTAGGTGTAAGGGAAACATTTGCAATATTTAATTTGTTTAAAAAATGTGTATGCCCGGAAAAATTTTTTGTTATAGGTCCGGAAAAATTTTTTCAGCGCCTTTTTTGTATGTGTCCGGAAAAATATTTTGGTGTATGTCCGAAAAAAAAGTGGCGACGGGGAGGGGGGGGGGGAAGTTTTAATCCCCCCAAAAGTTTAGCCCCCCCCAAAATAAAATATGTTCCGCCGCCCCTGTTAGTAACTACTGTTGTAACGCGTTACGTTAGTAACGAGTATTTACAACACTGGTAGGATAGTATGATTGACACTGTTTAGCTGTGTATGTGGCAAATATATCACATTAATATTTTCGTCAATTAGACACTTAGCTTCTTGTATAAATTTCGTGATTTGTTAGAAAGTCTATTAATTTAATTGCCTAAGATTTTAAGGCTCAGAGTTAAAATTTGTGATGAGTTGTATGCTGCTTGATCGAGGCATGAGACAAAATTTGACGTTAAGTGAACTAGGCAAATTTTAACATTTGTTTGAGAAATAATACATCTTAATAGTGCAGTAAATATATTCAGACCAGACTGAGTGTTCTACTCAAGATAAACACTTCAACTTACAACATTGTTTAATTAGGGACGGACCATTATATATTTGAGGGGGTGGTTGCAGCTTTTTTCCTTGCAGGATTATTTTTTTGACGCACATGTTGTGCACGCTCGTTTAATAGTCAAACGCTTGCAAGAATTTTTTTATTTGAAGTTTTTAATAGGGGCGGGTTACAATATCTTTGAAGAAAAATAATGTGATAGTGTAAACAGGCCCTTTCGACAGTGACTGCTCCGTTTCCGGCCAGTGGCGTAGCCAGACTTTTCACGCCGAAGGCGTGAGAAATCTAGAAATCTAGAGTTCCTGAAGCATTTCAAGCATTTCAATTTCAAGCATTTTGGGGGTAAAATCTAGCAGAATTCCGAATGTTATAAAGGACATCGAAGACATGAATTTTCCCAGACATTTCTGCTCGGAAAAGTCACCTTGAAAACAGGAGGAGGGGTCAGTGTCACCTTATTTCCCTCTGTGATGCTGGGAGAGCCATGACATTTTTTCATACGAATATACGATACAGAGTAAGTCTGAGAAGAAACATTAATGCTATGATAATGCTACATGATTTAACAGTTAAAAAACTAAACTAAATCTAATCTTCTTGGAACCATATCTACAAGACTACAAATGCTTTAACGAGATTTTACAAATCAAGTTCCTCCAGTATATCATCTTTTCCCTCACTCGAGACGTACTTAATCAGTTTCAGCTTTCAGCATACAACATGTACCCCCCCCCCCCCAATTTCTCTACGGATTTAGCCTTTTTGCGAGAATAGTTTTTGTGGCGATTGGGGGGGGGGGGCGATCGCCCCCCTTGGCTACGTCACTGTTTCCGGCATAGTTTCAAATATTAATCAGTTACATAGAGATACAAACTGTAAACGATTGCCTTTGAACAAAAATACAGGTCCTGATTTAATAATTAAGGACAGGTCATAATTTTAATGCGTGTACTTATCCACTTTCATCTACAACATATTTCATATGAGGTACGGGCAGCTGGAGAGATATTAACCCGAAGTGGCGGCAAGCTGGTCGGCAATCTGAAGCCCTGTTCCGGGGTTCTGTATTACCACAGAATAAACAAATCTGTTTACTCTGTGGTATTAATTATTAATATGCAATAAATGAAGGCAGATTATCCGCGCTCTCAGATTAAGTGGTTGTCGTACAATCTCTGGTATGCACTTCATGTCTTGCAGCTATAATGAATCTATGTGTGGGGTTGGGCATAGCCCTAGGACCCATAGGACATGAAGTATATACCCTACTCCTGCAGGCCATACAGCCCGTATGCCCGTTCGCAGGTTTCGTCGCCTTAATTTTTAAAACTACTGGGCCTTCTGTGCCTTCATAACCTGCGTGCAGTCCCAGACCCTTCGGGAGTCCGGGACTGCACGCAGGCTAGTGCCTTCGCAAATTTGGATGCTTTGCATAATGCAATAATGGGTGATCATCAGGATTGTCATAGCATTCTATGTATTCTTCATATTTTATATCCAGAAGTTCCAAATAGGGGTCCAGGAATTGGAGTTTATTCTCATAGGATGGATGCTTGCACGAATTTTTTTTCAAGTTTTCTTCTTGCACGTTTTTTTTGTTTCTTTTTAAGGATAAAGGCTTGCTCGAATTTTGTTTTTGGATTAAAACACTTCAATTTATACAACATTATTTAATTAATAGAGTAAATACATTGAGATCAGTTCCACACAAGATAAAACACTTCAACTTACAACATTGTTTAATAGAGTAAATACATTGAAATCAGTTCTACCCAATATAAACACTTCAACTAGCCCATGTTACACGATACCAGATTCGCATCGGAGCGAGTCGAGCGATAACAACTATAAAGACGCATTTCGGTCTCTTACAACTTTCGTATTTGAAACTTTTGACCAATTTTATTATGTTATCATAATTTTGAATGCTAAACTCCCCTTGAAACTGTAAAATTTGATGTTGCTCCGATGCGAATCCGGTATCGCGTAACTGGGGCTTTATAACAATGTTTAGTGCAGTAAATATATTGAGCTCAGTTCTGCACAAGTAAAACACTTTAACTTATAAGAATGTTTAGTGCAACAAATATATTGAGATCAGTGGAAATAGATCGAGATCATTTCAGTCCAAAATTGCACGACACGAGGTTCAATTTCCACTTTATTATATTCACTTTGAAATCTTAAATATTTTCGTAAACCGGAAACGTTTTTGTTTGCAAAAGACACACTTCCGATACCTCCCTGAGTGTTGTAGCAAAGCAACAATAAGCGAACAAGATGAACTTAATTAGTTTTGTTAAATTGCATAAATATACGTTCAAAATACTGCAAAAATGTTAAAGAAATGAAGACATTTATAAAGAATAAGAGACAACACAAGTTTAAACATTTTGTAGGTTTTACGAGTTATTTGAAAGAGTTTTGGTGCAGTTTTGTGCGTTTAAAATTTGCAAATACGAATTTACCTTTGTTTTCCCTGAGTCTGACCTAGAGTCTGCCCTTTCCCTGAGTCAAGAGTATTAAAATCATGACATTTGTAAATACTTTTTGTTTTTGCTCATTTGCCATGTCATATTTTTCTTAAAGTTGATTGGTTGTTTGAATCCTATGATTAAATATGATTGATTGGCTGAAGTCAGCACTCTAATGTGATTGGTTCAGCACTCTAATGTGATTGGTTCAGGATTGAGTCAGCACTCTAATGTGATTTCAGCACGAATCGCACTGCTAGGAGTGCGATTCGTGGTAACCGTTCCATGTTTCGCGCACCAATACAGTAAACGTTATGTAATGGATATTATAGTGCACTGCAAAGTATACTGGATACCTCCATATACATATATACACACCCTAACCTTAAACCTAACCCTAACCCAATTTGATTTTTTCCCACCCCCCTTGCACCCTGTTGTCCTTGTTGCACCCCTGTTGACCAAGGCCAACAGGGGTATGCACCCCTGTTGACCAAGACCAACAGGGGTATGCACCCCTGTTGACCAAGGCCAACAGGGGTATGCACCCCTGTGCACACACACCCCTATTAATCTACCCCTGGCATTTGCTTACATTTAAAGTACTTCCTTTTTGTTTTTCAAAGGTTTTACCACTGACGGAGAATATATTTAATTCACTAAGAACATCTGGAACAAAGAGGCCAATATCCATAATTGAAGTAATTAAGAATATTGCTAAAGGTATGAAGTGTAAAGAAATCACAAAATATTTCACACTGGACAAGGAAGGTATTGTATAATAGTGCAATCATGTCAATTAAACTATACATATAATGCAAATCCAATAAACCTACTTTCCCCATTGCTTCACCCAAATTTTTACCACCACTTTTCCAGATGAATTATGTCAAATGTGAAGATACAGATTTCTTTTTAGAAATATAAAAATAATTTTCGCTTTGGTGTAAGAAAGAATATAGGAAATTAGGAATATAGAAATAAAGAATATAGGAATATAGGAAATTAATATATGAAATATTGACTAAAGTAATTACTTCCTCCAACAGGAAACCCATTGAAAAGCCATCCTGCTGTTCCTCCCGAAGATGCAAAATGGTGTCATGATTTTATGTATGACAGCGACCCTCCAGTTACATTCCACCGTGCTTGTCTAATTCTCAGAAGGAGACTTTTCCCCTTCCACTATGATCCATACCCTTGGGTTAAAGGCAGAGATGAGACAAATGTAGAGGTGTTGAAATCACTGATGGCTATATATTTACACCGTGCAGAAGTTCAGAATCTTAGAGGCCTTAAAGAAGATCCTGCAGATTTTAATTCCCATCTCTACCAACCCGAGCTAGGGGGTCCATTTACCTGGACTTGATTTGAGATATCTCAAAGACGCGCTACATGACCCATGCACAGGACTAACATATGAAGCACTTACAGGTAAAAATAATAATTTAAAAATCAGTTTAACCTGTTACCTTGCCATACCCCACCACTGGGCTCATCTGGGCATATAACATAAAAGTGTCACTAAGATACAATTGTTATGTTTAGGAAAAAATAAACAATCTGTACCTGATTGTGAACGTATAATTTCACCTGGAGTGTTCAAATTTTTGGAGAAGAAAGGTCATACATCAGGAGCGACTGTACTGAAGTTGTTACATAATTGGCACAAAGCTGTTGATGGGAGAGGCTTGAGTGAAGATCAGAGATCAACATATTGTGAAGAACTAAAATGTTGGTTGCTGGATGACTGGATGCCATGGCACCGAGAAGTTAAAGACTACTCCCAAATTGATGTGAACAGGTTAGCTCTTTTGGCTTCCTCTTTTGTTTTTTTAGTAAAAATCAAACATGTTTTTCCAACTGGCCTGTTTTGCAATACAATTTGATTCCAAAAGCGGTTGTATCATTCTCATACTGGTCCTTTGCTTCCTCTACACCTCATTCTACATGATTCTCGTTATGTTTTTAGTCGGTTAATCCTATCAACACAGAGGCTGTATCATTTTTCAACTAATGTGTTGAAATTGATCATTTAATATCACAAATTCTGAAGCCATTATACTATACATTAATTAGCTGTTGTAAATATTCTTATTTTTCATTCAATTTTATTGTTAAAAATAGACCTGTGAAGGGGATTTGTGGGCTAACCCGTGAGGTGATTGTTAGTTTGTTGGCAAATCTTGAGAGTCGTGAGTTACGCAGAATTGAATACATACAAAGAAATATCAAACCAAGATCTTCTTCAACCGATGATGTGGAGAGTTTCATTTCTTTACTACATGAAATTCTTGGATTGAATTTTGATTTGAAGCAAGTCTTCAGTGAGCTTCCTAAAATCCTAAATGAGTTTAGGAAAAAGACAGACAAAGATTTGCAGTTCTATTATTGAACTGGTGCAAAGACAAGATTCAGAGAGTTTGAACTACCATCGTTTAATCAGCCTTCTGGGCCCGGAATTATTGAGCGATTGGACCAAGTATGCATATCAAGACGAGGTGACCCAGGTGTGTTTGTGTCTGAAAGGGCTTCCCTTCCACAGAAAGGCCAGCTAACAGTGCGAGCTAAATTTCACCAAGCTCCTGTTGAACTTCCCCCAACTGTGTAACAGATTATGCAACAGGATAATTCATGAAGAAATATATCACACAGACCCACACTATAGCAAGGTTTGCTTATATGAAGGTAATTTGTAAACCTGGCTATCCATAATTACTGGTATCAGTAACCTGTTTACTGCAGTTCATGCATGCAGTCTTTGCTTATACATTTCTCATGCAAAGTGTTTACATAACAGCATAATCACTCCTTGTCTATGTGGGAAAACTATCATATTCTTATTATCGGGTTCCTGCTATTGCTAATTATTAACTGGGATATCCAGATAAACCACCTCTGTATAAACATGCCCTGAGTTCAAACATTTGGATTTACTGTTACTGTTAGGCAACAATTGTCAGTTTCATAATTTGTGCTAGATTGAAACAAATTATTTAAAATTGTATTATGAACTATAACTTATTTACAAAACCTTAATATTTGGTTGTTTGCTATGGCATTGTTATCATTAATTGTACATCAGGAATGTATAGTCAACATCTATTTAACATTCTTGCTTGCTTTGACAACATTTTTATGCCACAGCCCTTTCTTAGAGAGTTCAATTGTTATGTAGTATCCCACCATCATCCAGGTTGTGGAAAACCGAATGTTCTTCACAGAAACTTCAAAACTAGGGTCATCTAAACATGGGTGTACATACTGAGTTAGTTCACTTGCAATGTAACCAACTTTAAAAAAATCATTATCGGTCATTACAAAAACAGCAATAGCATTACTGTCGTGAGCATTGTCTGGTTCCCTTTCAAGCTGAACAAAAACTGGCCGATTATATTCATTCAGGTAGCTGTTAGCTTCCTCCAGTATACTCTGTCGCTCTACAGATTTGCAGGTACCCAGAACTTTGAATGGCAGTGAATGCTGGACATCAATATTGCTTTCGTCATCACTTTCAATATTAATACTATTATGTAAAACCTGTGCACGGCCAACTTCGGGTTGTGTGAATTCCCACAAAACAGTGTACTCCTTCTTTTCAATTGAATTTGTACAATATGATGTACAACACAATTCACCAAGGTGAATATTTGCATCTTTTTTTATTAAACAATATTGCCACATGGATATCATTAATAGATGCTTTCACTCTGACAAATTCAACTGACATGACAGGAAAACATGGGATAGTCCAAGTGAACCATGAAGTGCCAACATCCACAATGGTTAATGCACTGCTTCCTTTTTTAGGTACTTCTGGCACAGATACTTCCGGTGCAGATGTGTCTGGTGCTGATATCTAAAGAATAAGACAATCTCAATTATAATAAGCTGTAGCAGAGGAAATTTAGCAAAAGAATATCATTGCCCCAAGGGAAGAACTGTTTCTCCCTAGGAATTTCACATCTCTTCCCAAATCAAAATTAGTTTCATTGTTAATTGAAGTTGTGCTATCTCACTATTTGAAATACTTACGCAAATTGCTCAAGAAAATTTGAAGCTAATTAGCTGCTCGTGATATGGACTACAGTACAACTTTGCTACATTAGTTTAAAAGCAGGATAGAACTCATGAAATAATATTAACTTAATGACATTTTCTATAACAAAAGATTTACACAATTTTCTCCAAACTTACAGATTGAAGATAGGGGAACTCATTTTCCTTATTTCTACTCTTCATGCAAATATTTCCAGCAGCCATCTCTTTGGCAAACTCTTTGTCCAGAACACTATATTGACATTCAGTTAAAGAAATTATATATATTGGATAATAGTTTCATTAGATAATACAGTATATTGCATGATTTGTATTTACTGTTATGTGGCACAATGATTTACTAGTACCCATCTTTGAAAAATAGATTTGTCTGGTATCAGACAGAGTAACTATACAACAAAGTAGGGTACATTGTAGCTTAAAGGCCTAACAACAACTAAATTAAACACAGGATTGTAAATGAATGACATTAAAATTAGAATCCTACTACTGCAATGCTTTAATATGAATTTAAAATGGATACAGTCCACAAAAATATTTAACTTCATCTCCTGGATCCTCAGTCCATGGGTTCAATGGCTGGACAGTCAACAATGTTGAGTTAAATACTGACTGGTGCTGGAAGACTGCCAGTGCCATTTGAAAGAGATCTTCATAATTCGCAGGTGAGTGTTTTTTCTTCAGTTCCTCGAACAGTTTCCCAGATTTTACAAAGGAAAATGCCCTGTGGATACCTACTCCTCTAACATTACTTAGATAATCACACCCAGCTGCAATGGAACCATGCACAAATTCTGTGTTTGTTGTATTTAGCCCAAAAAGCTAGAATGTTATTCAACTCGAAGTACTCTCCATGACCAGTCATTCCAAGCTTAAAAATAACCTTAAAAGATATGAAATACACTCAATGTTGCTTTTGGTATAAAACTTGGGCCACAAGTCTCTAGCCTGGAACTTGGTCAGCAGGAAACAATGGGGCTTACAACTAGCTCTTATCATCTTATGCATGTAGCTTATTCAGGCACACTTAAATGGGAGCATATATGGAAGAAAAGGCCTTAGCGAGAGTAAATTTATGATCAGTTTTGAGTTTTAGGACAACACAGCGATGGTAGTAGTTGTGGGGGGGTGGGGTGTGGGCTTTCAACTCTACAAAAAAGGGCCAACTAGAAAGAAGGGATTATTTGATATTTAAAAGTTCTTCTGAATACAGACAAATACTATAGTTAGAGAAAAAACTATCCATAGAAACTTACCTTTTCACAGCCATAAACCAAGAGGTCTGAATCCTCTGTCACAGCAACATCAGCATACCCATTCTTGAGGAGAAAGGCAATTTGGGCATCTGATTCGTAAGGAGATACAACATACTTGACCCTCTGGCACAAACATAGCTAAAACATAAAGGAAAGGTAGCTGCAGTCTACTTTAGCTGAGTTGGAAGCTATAGTAGTATAAACATCAAACAATACCTTTATACATTCTACAACATCATGGTATGTTTTTTCCTGACCCTGACTTGCGAGTTTATTTCTTTGTGTCGTACTAATATTTTTTGTTTGCGCTTTCTCCATTCTCTCTCGTCTTTCACTGTTTGTAATAATAGAAGAACAAATTATAATTTAATAAATAGCAAATACAATGACGAAGCTCTGTCAAGTCTGGTCAAAGCATGAATGCAAGCGTTGGAAATCGAAGATTTTGAAATATATAAACCTTTGTCGACGAGCATTTTCCTTTTCTTTCGCTGGCAATGCCAAGCCATCGAAGACCATCAAAGGGATCACCCCAGCATCCTTCAGTGGTTGTATGTGGCTGTTGAATATTCGGGAAAACCTTTACGAAAATAATTATAGTTTATATAACAGTTTTTTTATTTTAGTAAAAATAGGAATATACTGTTATCAAGCTTCTCACCTTTCTCTAGTTCCTGTTTGTGATACAGAAATTGCCAGCGATTTATGTATCCAACACGATGCATCTACCGCAATAGTTTGCCCAGAAAATCTATTTATATTCACGTACGTTTGTAGAGTATTTAACGAATGGCAAAAGACAGTTTATCCCCATTTAAGTATTAATATATTCCCAAATAATCATTAATTATTTTACAGCAGAGATGTGCATACGACCGCAGTCAAAATGCAAATGACATCAGGAAATTTACATGGCGCGAAAACGCCAAAATGCATTGCGGCCGTAGTTCGCACACCGCCTGCTTCAAAGCTGATTCGAGGTCGGCGATAAAATCTAGTTTCTTCGCGTCAGCTGCGTTGTAATTCAATCCTTTGGCTAATACTTGTTTCTGTTGATCAGTGAGTTGCTTATGGGAGATATTTTTAACCCATGCGTCTGCGTTGTTATGGTTACGTTGGTATGATCTGGAATTGTTGAGTTTTCGTTGTAATTTTGCACGTCTCTTTGATACTTCTAATGGTATTTTCTAATGAATTTCCATCTTCTGTGTTAGTTATGGCAAAAATGGCGCTGCGGTGATCCTTAATTCTTCGTTGATATGTATGTACGTATGATATGATATACGTATATGATAGTCCCCTTGGACTTTGTCAACAAAGTACTATCACATCGGAAACAAACTAACACAGACCAACCAAACCAAACAAGAAAGAGGATCACACTTCCTTATATAAACACCAAGTCGGAAATGACAGCTAGACTTCTCAGACCGTTCAACATCGACATTACACACAAACCAACATGCAAACTTAGATCCAAGTTCACTAATCATAAAGACAAAACAAACGTAACCGAAAAACATAACGCCATTTACATGTTTACTTGCAAAAACTGCCCCGACAAGTACATTGGACAAACGTCTACGAAAATTCAGACCAGATTAACCGAACATCAAAACGCCATTAACAGACACGACCATAATTCACTCCCAGCCATGCACGCAGACGATAACGGACACAAATTTGACTGGTCTCAAACGAGATGCCTAGGACAAGCTACTACAAAACATGCCCGTGAGTTTAAAGAAGCGTGGCATAGCATAGATAAACTAACATTTAACCGCCATATTGACATTCCTGTAATATACTTACAACTAAAACACTCACACAAAAGTCCTGTTTCGCCTTCATTAACCTTTAACCCACCCGCAACTTCCTTCCCAATATCAACTCACGATGATTGCAATCACCCGCACTCCATGGCAACCAATAACAATCCATCAGCCGAAATGCGTGATCAACCAATCAGACGTTCCCAAAGGCTTCA
>CACRXK020014576.1:0-12963 GCA_902702795.2 Paramuricea clavata
CCAACTGAGCTACAGAGTCCAGTTGTCGAGTTCTAACCAACTGAGCTACAGAGAGACAGTTGTAGAGCTCTAACCAACTGAGCTACAGAGAGACAGTTGTAGAGCTCTAACCAACTGAGCTACAGAGAGACAGTTGTAGAGCTCTAACCAACTGAGCTACAGAGAGACAGTTGTCGAGCTCTAACCAACTGAGCTACAGAGAGACAGTTGTCGAGCTCTAACCAGCTGAGCTACAGAGAGACAGTTGTCGAGCTCTAACCAACTGAGCTACAGAGAGACAGTTGTCGAGCTCTAACCAACTGAGCTACAGAGACCAGTTGTCGAGCTCTAACCAACTGAGCTACAGAGAGACAGTTGTCGAGCTCTAACCAACTGAGCTACAGAGACCAGTTGTCGAGCTCTAACCAACTGAGCTACAGAGACCAGTTGTCGAGCTCTAACCAACTGAGCTACAGAGGCCAGTTGTCGAACTCTAACCAACTGAGCTACAGATGCCAGTTGTCGAACTATAACCAACTGAGCTACAGATGCCAGTTGTCGAATTCTAACCAACTGAGCTACAGAGGCCAGTTGTCGAGCTCTAACCAACTGAGCTACAAAGGCCAGTTGTCGAGCTCTAACCAACTGAGGTACAGAGGCCAGTTGTCGAGCTCTAACCAACTGAGCTACAGAGGCCAGTTGTCGAGCTCTAACCAACTGAGCTACAGAGGCCAGTTGTCGAGCTCTAACCAACTGAGGTACAGAGACCAGTTGTCGAGCTCTAACCAACTGAGCTACAGAGGCCAGTTGTCGAGCTCTAACCAACTGAGCTACACATGCCAGTTGTCGAACTCTAACCAACTGAGCTACAGAGGCCAGTTGTCGAGCTCTAACCAACTGAGCTACAGAGGCCAGTTGTCGAGCTCTAACCAACTGAGCTACAGAGGCCAGTTGTCGAGCTCTAACCAACTGAGGTACAGAGGCCAGTTGTCGAGCTCTAACCAACTGAGCTACAGAGGCCAGTTGTCAAGCTCTAACCACAAGTTCATGTATATACAGTATATACTAGGGTACTGCCATGTTAGAACACTTCAACTATTATTCAAACGAGTGAGATGCCAACAAAATCTTATTTCTAGGTTAACCAGTAAAAGTTTAACCAGAGTGCTTTTAGAGTGTACCAGGACTACAACAATTAATTGGCAAAATTTCATTGTATAAATACAGTTTTGTTAATTATGCACAAATGCTTCATAGAAATAACAAGTAATCAAGCTTTAATTAAAAAAATACCTGATAAATGAAGGTTGTGACATATCTTCGATATTATCGCACTAAAATCAACTTCTGCAGCAACTGATACCTGTTACATGAACAAACAAAATTAGGGAGTATCTATTCAGTTCAGTAAGAACGCAAATGTATATTGGCAGGGAGAGACCTACCATGCAGACCAGAGGTACGCCAGTATTACAGTCTGATACTCCTTTGTTTTCCGAGCCGAGTATCATGTGCATTCAAAACCGTAGTTAAGTATGCATATGTATGGCACGAAAGATTGAACTGATGGAATTTGGATTAGGGAATGTTGGATTCATAATCTCATTTGCAAGTGTTTGTAACTATATGCAATTGTGCTCCTTCTTGTTCTAACTATGGTAGTTTCAGGCTGCTGAATATTTCACTTCTCTCAAACATGCCTTACAACGGCCATTATGGGCGGCCTTTTCCGTTGATGTTTCGAATGTATTTCAGAAGCGATTTGTCATGAAAATGGGAAAAAGATTTAGCAGGGTGAAATAATATTACAAACTGCATGCTTCTTTGTTTTTAACCAAGTACGCAGGACCTACGCTATCTGCTTACTTATGACCTTTCCAGTATAATAAAGTATATCTATCTGTGTAAATCCGACATATCCGACATGACAATGCAGGAAACATGATTGGAGTGTTGGGATGAGATTGGACTACGGAATGCTAGCTGTAGGCAATTGCATGTGTTTGTATATCCTGTTATATGCTTCTTGTTCTATCTCATAGTTACAGACTGAATGAATGCCATTCAGAAAACTATGCTTTATGTACTTTACCTTAAAGTGCCAATATCATGGTTTTGGAGTTTGCATATCTCGAAAGTTTAGGGTATTTTAAGACACTTTGCAACATATTTTGTTATTGAAAAATTTCATCTTGATGGATTTATTAGCTCTTAAAGTTACCGGACATGACGTCAAAAGGAGAATTTTGTTGCAATGATACAAAGGAAAACTGATTTGCAATTCTCCTTTTGACGTCATGTCCGGTGACTTTAAGTGCTATTAAATCCATCAAGATGAAATTTTTCAATAACAAAATATATTGCAAAGTGTCTTAAAATACCCTAAACTTTCGAGATATGCAAACTCCAAACCATGATATAGGCACTTTAAAGACTAAGTATACACACTTTAAGTCTTAACTTTGTACCATGCAGCTTAAAGTACGCGGCAATAATCATTGGAGTACCAGTGACGTACGGCTGAAAATCTTGAATGATCGCGCTCTGAATTTAGTATACCTATAACATGGTACTTACCTCTGTGGAAACTTTTTCTGTTAGTTCGCCACTGCTAAGTAGTGCAGCAAAGTTATCGCTGTTTAAAAAAATAATCCAAGACGTAAAATGTAACGGATAAATTAACCGCTATCAACAGATCGATGAATACATTCACCAGCGGATTAATTGGGGAGTATGAAAAAAAACCTGTCTTTGGATGTTTGGGACGTCTTCTCACAAGACTTATCACAACATTGAATAATGCATTCGCTTAATCCATTCTCTAGTTTTTCCACATTTCCAAGACGTTTCGTCTTCATCAATATAGAGAAAATAACACGATGCTGGCAGCTTTTCGCTTTCTTTCAGATGGCATTTTCATTAGGTTTTTTTCATATTTAAATGGCTTTAAAAGGTGTTTGCATTTTTGCAACTTTGTAAAATTACAGAATTATCCGTACACGGTCCAAATCGCCTTGCAAATCGTTACAAGTTCTTAACAGCTTGTTCCAAACTTCGGACAAGTAGTGCGAACACAACTTGTTGACAGCTTGTTGGCTGACTCGCTTCAAGATACGAGTTTTTACGCGTGTACACCAATTTCAATAATCTTAACTAGTACCATCACGTTTTAAATTAAATTTTCGATGCCTACTATAATTAGCGGTGAAAAAGGTGGAACACGGGTACTGCATTATTTGGCAGATCCTGTGTTAATCAATCAACTAAATATTTCAAAGAACAACCTAGAACCAAACTTTCTGGTGAACTGCCTGGATAAAAGCAAGATGATTTCAATTATAGCTAAAAACTCACCTTGAACAAGCAGTTGGTATTATATATGAGGAACAAGGAACAGCGAATTTGAAATCGAGTTTTTCACTCGTCGCACCGTTTTCATTCTGAAATATGAAGGGATGAAGTCGTTAGTATTGGGAAGTCCATACATGCAATTATATGAAACTGGGGCTATCAAATTCGCTCATGCCGTGTTTAGGGTATACGTGCTTTCATCTACATTCTTGCAATATGCTTTTTTTCTGGTTATATAATCTCGCTTTAGTCGCATGTGACAAACGTGAGTCGAATACAAGGTTTTCTCCAGGTACTCCAGATTAAAATGGTTTGATTCAAGTGGAATTTCTGATTGCAAAATTTGCAACTGCAACATATTTACGAGTCGAATACTGGATATATTTGAACTTTTTGCAAACTTGTGCATATATGTATCTGATTCAAGTATCTGAAAAACTTCAAAAAATTATGTCGTTCGGAGCGAAGTTAAGCCATAGTCTATCAAGATATGATGGTCTGGAAACTGAACAGAAGTCATTGTGTAATGTTTTTGTTTCAGCTGATCTTAATTTGTGGCGTTTGAGCTCATTGTATTTTCGTATAATGAAGTAATCGTCCAATATAGAGATAGCCGACATGAAATGTGCAACAACATGAATAATATTTCATGATATTTGCTGTGTTGGTGTAATGTACTCAGGTGAATAAGATGCTTGTGACGTTACTCTGAGTGTATATCCACACCGGGCAGGCTTGAAAAATATACCTGGCCACGGTGGGAATCGAACCTACGAACTTTGGAATAGTAGCCACCGTGGCCAGGTATATTTTTCAAGCCTGCCCGGTGTGGATACACACTCAGAGTAACATCGCAAGCATAATATTTCATGAGTTGAGATAAAGGATTTGTGGACGGTGAGGTACAGCTCAACATCAAACAAAGCTCTTCTATTTTGTGGCTTTGACGCTTGCTGAACAGGTAGGCAATTTGTCTGAGCATGCGCGCAGAAAATCAATATGGCGACATATATTAGGAGTGTTTTGTGGATTTATCTGGTTTTAAAGCTGATAAAACAACATTTTAATGAACGAAAACTTTGTAATACTTAGTGGAAAACATTAAGCTGTGCATTCCAAAGGTTTTAAATTAAAAATAAGTACTTTTGCTTTATTTTATTGCTTTTTATGCTTTGAAAACAGGCAAGCTCATATTTTTTGAAAAAATCTTATCTAATATTTTACCCATTATTTGTTTAATCTGAACAAAAATAGATAGAACACATGGCTATATAAGTTATAAAGGTATTGTTAGTTGATCTGAAAGATTTCAGTATTCCAGATACACATTTTAACAAAAAATAAAATTAAAATATATGCATATCAAAAACAATGGTTTTTATTAGAAGTCAAATTGCCTACCTGTTCGCTTGCTGGTCTTCCAGACCATCATATCTTGACAGACTATGGTCAAGCCTTTGTCTAAATTAAGGCCCTTATTATTAACATGACAAAATTACTGGATGCTGATTGGTTGAGAGGAGCACAATTATTTCATTAATTGTACTGCAGTACAATTAATGATTTTCCCAAAACAAACAAAATGGCGGAAAGGTATTTTAAACACAAACGTGGACTGAAATTGCCCTAGAGGAACTAGATGAAAATACGAACAAAAGCACAAAATTTTGCTTTAACAAAAGAACTAAATGAAAATACGAACAAAAGCACAAAGTTTTGGTTGAAAGTCTGGCAGGACTGGGCTTTGGCGACAGAATATGATGTTGACTTTGAGAAGTATCCAATTTTGTCATGCTAATAATAAACAAGTAATCATGCGATGTTGCTCGTACAATTAGGGATTAATAGTACTCGTGATGTTTGGAAATTTGCCAAATTGGACTCGCCCCGGCGGTTCGTCCAATTTTCGCAAAATTTCCAAACACCACTCGTACTATTAATCCCTAATTGTACTCGCCATCGCATGATTACCTATACTTTATTATTAGCATGACAAAATTACTGGATGCTGATTGGTTGAGAGGAGTACAATTATTTCATTAATTGTACTGCAGTACAATTAATGATTTTCCCAAAACAAACAAAATGGCGGAAAGGTATTTTAAACTCAAGCGTGAAATGAAATTGCCGTGGAGGAACTAGATGAAAATACGAACAAAATCACCAAATTTTGCTTTAACAAAAGAACTAAATGCAAATACAAACAAAAGCACCAAATTTTGGTTGAAAGCCTGGCGGGACTGGGCTTTGGCGAGAGAATATGATGCTGACATTGAGAAGTACGTATCCAATTTTGTCATGTTAATAATAAACAAGTAATCATGCGATGTTGCTCGTACAATTAGGGATTAATGGTACTCGCGATGTTTGGAAATTTGCCAAATTGGACTAGCCCCGGCGGCTCGTCCAATTTTGGCAAAATTTCCAAACATCACTCGTACTATTAATCCCTAATTGTACTCGCCATCGCATGATTACCAATACTAATTTACTTGTTGGCGAGAAGTGAACGATTTGATAAGGGACTATTCGAGGAACGAAGCAGCACAGCTTTACGAATAATACAAAACCTACAGTCCAAGAGAAAAAGTTACACTTATAAGGTAAAACAAAGAATTAGACGTACCTGTATCATATAGGTAAGAGTTGCTCTTAGTTTCTGTGGAACTCCAACTTTTTCAGACGTAAACGCGAACTGGCCTTCGTTTGCAGCATCTGCAGAAATAAATACGTGACACTCATATTTCTTCGCTGCAGTTGAAAGAGCTCATTAAAACAAACTCAAAACGATTTCAGATAAGAAAGGATTTTTTTCTTTTAAGATAAACTTTTTCCTTAGTGTTTTAAGGCATGTTACACGGTGCAATTTTTCTTGCAACTTGCAATGCAATGCAATTCTACTCTTGAGAGATGTTAATTAGTGAAATCTGTGAAGAATTTTCGATATATTGAGAAAACATCAGCGGAGTGTAATGAAGACTCGTATTTGGTAATTTTACATCTCTCAAGAGTAGAATTGCATTGCAAGTTGCAAGAAAAATTGCACCGTGTAACATGGCCTTAACCAGCATGGACACAATATGGCAGACATGCAGTCACGGAGGAAGTACATACAGAGATCTCACTTCAGGTTAATTTCGCGTCAGGGATTTTTTCATTCCGCCATGTTCTTAGCAAGTGCCCTAAAGAGAGGCAGTCACCCCCCTGAAAACATATTGAAAATTTAATATTCTGGGGGGGGGGGGGTGAATGCCTCTCTTTAGAGCACTTGCTAAGAACATGGCCGCCACCTATTTCGGTAAAAAAGCGCCTTACGGTTTTGTAATGGAAGTTACACTTCTGTATGTCTTTATTCTGTGATGCAGTGCTCCATTTAAATTAACATTATTTAGAAAGACTAATTCTTGTAATTTTTAGGGCAGAGAATGCTATACTTGAAAATAGTAACAAGGGCAGCGAAGACGTGCAGAAGTACTTTGTTTTTCAAGCCCAGCACCAAATAAGTAAGGAATTCACTTTACCTGCAGGAAGTTGAAACGGAACTTTCACAGCATCATGCGATGAATGGTCAAGCTAAAATGGTGAGAAGAATATCAGAATTTCCATAAAAAAATGTACTACTGATTAGAAATTAGTCGGTATAGTACTGCAGTGTCAAAGCTACGATTGTCTGTAGTAAAAGTGCTTTTGAATCAATGGCACAGTCTATTAGAAAGTAATTATTGCCGAGTGAAAATTGCTGTCGGGACGAAAATGCAACCCATATGGGTAAGAACGTCTTAAAATTCACGGGCAGGTAAACTTTCTCAAAAGTATACTCATAGTATATTCATTAATCATTATTATCCATACAATTACATCAAAGTTCGAATTCACGTACCGGTCTAACCATTTTGGTGTTTAAAGTGTCCATAACATTCATCTCTAGATTTTTCATGTGCAATTGCGTCAAGTTACTAGAAAAAAGAAAACAAATTTTAACAATGTCTCTGTAGTTTACATCGATACCATCATCACTGGTATATGTAATATGCTTATATTATTATTATTATTATTATTATTATTAACAACTTTATTGGCATGACCTAGCCGTACAAACATTGCTAAAGTATTAAGTAGAAGTGCCATTAAGAGCACTGTCTATCTTATTATAACAAGAACAAATGTTATGACTACTGTGTAGTTCATATTAAAGTTCCTGAAAAGTATATAATATATAGTATAGACAAAAGAATATATATACTATAGTAATTAAGGAGTATCCCCAGGTTTAAGGCATCCGTCTCTAAGGCATAAACATTTTGAAATAAAGCTAGAAAATAGCTCAATTATAAATAAGTCATCGCATGACATCACATGCGTCAATAAGTTTTGTTTTGAATCCGTTGTAATGTTCATCTGAAAAATATTTTTTAATATATTGTTTGCATTGTTCCTAATGCTACTGTAACTTGGGCACTCGAATGCAAAGTGAAATTCGTCTTCAACCGCACCAGTGCCGCAGGTTTTACAATGTCTTTCATTACGAGGTATTTTTTGGTAACGACCGTATTCGATTAATAATTTGTGATTACTAATTCTGAATTTTGTCGGAACACCGTCTTTGGGATGGATTTTTTATGGTAGTTAAATATTGTTCCAATTCATATATTTTTTTAAATTTACAGTAAAATGATAGTTTTGTGGAATTGGTTATTTGTTGTTTCCAATGTGAAATATAGTTGTTTTTATGTTGTCTAATATCAATGCTTAATATCAGCATTTTTGGCTATCTCTCTTGATGTAACTCATTTTTTGAAAGGAATTTTTGTAGATGGAAATTTCGAGTGGAAAATTTCCATCTACAAATCCCTTCAAAAATATGCTTTATACTTTGAAAACATTATATGCTCGTTGATTTCATACAATCAAAAAGGTTTTGAGTGAGAAGTTTGACATTGCGAAGTTTGCCGTTTTCCAGTCATTTTGTATTACGCACGGGAAATTGATACCGCTTTCTGAAAAAAGGTATCAATTTCCCGTTTGTAATACAAAATGACTGAAAAACGGCAAACTTCGCAGGGCTATATTATCCGCATTTTACAACATTTGGCAACGAAACGTCGGAATATTACTAATTTTGTGATGCTCTTTCAAGCTGTGGTGAAATGTGTGTCTAGACTTGTCTAGATCAAAATTTTGTTCATTAGGGACTATGTCCATTAAGGTAGTTTCTTGCCCATGAAAACTGGGAGTGGCAAAAGGTGCGTGGGGTCGGTTGTTCAAAGGTGGGTTAGCACTAACCCTCGGTTAAAATTTAACCCGCTGTTTTGGTTTGTGTATTTCTGCGCGTCTGTTTATTTCAAAACTTCAGAGAAGTTTCATCGATCCAGACAAGATCTCCGAAGAAATATTTCCAAATTCATAGATAAGCTGTCAGGAAGTTTGCTCTGAATTTTAGCTTAACCTGGGTTTAAGCTAACCCAGCTGGGGCCGGTTGTTCAAAGCTGGATTAGCGCTAACCCTCGGTTAAAATTTAATCTGCTGCTTTAGTTTATCAGGGTTCGTAGTCTCCAAGACCAAAAAAATTCAAAGACTTTCAAAGATTTTTTCTGCCTACTGTCAAAGACTTTTCAAAGACCTTTGAGAGCAATCAGGTGTCGAAACATTGCGATCTATAAGCACCATTTTTACCAGGTAATTAGTCCCGTCAAATCACATCCTAAAATGCACTTTTTCGTCGATATTTGCGAAAATCTTGCTTCAATCAATCTATTTTATTAGTTAGGAAATCGTATAATCAAATAATCACTAAAGAATTTAAAGACTTTTAAAGACTTTCTTCGCATTTTCACACAATTCAAAGACTTCTCAAAGACCTTAAAGACCTGCATTCAAATTTAAAGACTTTCAAGGATTTCAAAGACCGCTACGAACCCTGTTTATGTATTTTTGCACGTCTGTTTATTTCAAAACTTCAGAGAAGAAAACTCCCACTGATTCAGACAAGATCTCCAAAGAAATATTTCCAAATTTATAAACAAGTTGTTGGGAAGTTTGCTTTGAATTTTAGGTTAACCTAGGGTTAAGCTAACCCAGCTTTGAACAACCGGCCCCTGGTTAAAAGTTTCCTGGTTAAACCAGAAATAACCCTACTTGGGTTAACTAAATATTTCTGTTTAAACTTCATGGTTATTTTATCTCACGTCCTACCAGTGTAACCAGGAATCTGGTTATATTTGACCAGGACGTCCTTGTTAAAATAACCAGACTATTCTTTGCTTGCACATGACGTCACTGCGTGTCATTAGGCGCCATCTTGGTTGATTTTAAAGTTTTGTCCAGCCGTTTACATCGAAATAGTTGAGTTACTTTAATATTTTTGTTTTGTTTTGAAAACATCTTACTGTATTATGGATAGTTTACGATTTCTGGCACAATACGACAAAGAATGAAGAATATAGATTTTTAGTTGCCACGAAAGTCAACCAAGATGGCGTCGATAGCAAACGTCCAATATAGGGCCCCTAATTTAACTACGATGGCCTGGTCAAATATAACCAGATTCCTGGTTACATTAACCAGACTATGGTAGGACGTGAGATAATCATAAAAATAACCAGGAAATTCAACCAGGAATATTAAGCCAAAATAGGGCTATTTCTAGGTTAACCAGGACATTTCAACCATGGTGTTTTTACAATGTAAAAGGCGTGTGCGTTCGATCCAGTGCCTTGATCTTTCCTTGATTTTATACCAGTCGATATTCATTTGAAATGCTTATACAGCATATGATCATCAGTAATCTACAATGTAGTTAATATACCTACCTGAAAACTACCAATGCAACAATTTGTCCAGTCACTTGTGGATTTGGTTTCATATCATACGTCTAAGAGAAACATATTTTTAAATCAGAAATAATTTTATATTATATACGTTCAGGAGAAACAAGTATCAGATGTCGTTCACAGTTTGTAAGAAGTTATAATTGCAACTATATATACATCTAAACTTACTAGTCTGATATTTTTATCTTCGGCTAGCAACTTGTACTTTGTCGTTTCCTGGAAAAGAGAAATGGTGTTGAAGAATATACCTGTCACGTTTTAGGGGAGTTACTATCTTTAGACTTTTGTAGACTTTTGTAATTTTGTATTCTTTGTGTTTTAAACTTGACCCTAATCCTAAACCTTACTCTAATCCTCACTGGAAAAAAATGTGAAATCCATACGACGAAATTTCAATTGCACCACTAAATCCATTACGTCGACATGGATGGCATATATTCCGTAAGACCTTCAATATACAGGACTAGGGACGCCCAAAGACCCGAGTTATTACCAGAGTATATATAGTGTGATTTTTGTATAGTTACAGTTATATAGTTGCAATAAATAAAAAGTAAATCTTTAAAGACTAAAAGTTAGACTTTTATCAATTTGTAACTACAAAGCCCAATATGTAATTACTATCAGATGGATCGCTGTATATACAAACGCATGAAATGTATGGCCAAAAAACTGTTTGTAAGTAATCTAAAATTAATTAAAATTAAAATTATCATTAAAATTATATCATTATCATTAAAATTATATCATTATCATTGAAATCTCATCTTCTAAAATTCTGAAATAACAGGCATGAGGTCTGCAATCATATGGATTGGCTATATATATTTATTATATGCACAAGGATTGGATATGAGGTATTCAGCAATCTGATTGGTTCTCTACTAGCAGGATATTAACACTTATTCCAAAGGTCTGAGGGGTATATACCCCTCAGACCTTTGGAACAAGGTTTTTGTCTAGTGCACAGTACCAAAACTTCACCAACAAGTCGTCCAGCTTCTCGTCACTGAAAGTAATCCATTCTTCATAGTTTTCTATGTGGCAAGCCTTCAAACACGCCTCAAACTTTCTTTTTGCATTGTTCTCACTTTTTATGGTGTTTTTGTGAAGCAAATCGTGTCTTTTCTGTGCTAATTCTTCGTCAGAAATTATATTTACACTGAGATTGTGTGACGCCATTTTAAACAAATTTGGACAGCACGACATTGCTCTCTTTTAAGCCGGCTATACAGAGCAGCAAGTTCTCTATTATAAGACATTTCATATACATGTGTTATTTGCTCGTTTGCATAAGCACACTTTCCCAAGTTTTTCTATGACAAGTGCACTTGTTAGTCCGTCACTCTGTCTGTAGTACGCGATCCCAAAAAATGACTACAAAACATGCATGCAGTATAAATATTTCGCCAAACACGCATGCGATTTTCATTTACTTCTCGAACCGTGTAATTTCCTATAGTAATCACTGCTCATCCAACTTACGCCTGCTGAATAACTTATCTTCTCTTTCTCGCAACTTCTCTTTCAGGTGGAGAGCGTGCTTCGTGCAAGTGGCGTCGCACTCGATAGAACAGTTGAAGGGTTCTGGCAGATGGAAATTTCGAGTGTAAATTTTATACATTTATTAAACCTAACCAGAACAGCTGCGAAAAATAAAACTATAGGTCGCTGGCAGGAGGAAAAATGGAACTACATGTCCTCTGGCAGGAGGAAAAATGGAACTATAGGCCCTATCTGGCAGGAGGAAAAATGGAACTATAGGCCTTATCTGGCAGGAGGAAAAATGGAACTATAGGCCCTATCTGACAGGAGGGAAAATGGAACTATAGGCCCTATCTGGCAGGAGGAAAAATGGAACTATAGGCCCTATCTGGCAGGAGGAAAAATGGAACTATAGGCCCTATCTGACAGGAGGGAAAATGGAACTATAGGCCCTATCTGGCAGGAGGAAAAATGGAACTATAGGTCCTATCTGGCAGGAGGAAAAATGGAACTATAGGCTCTCTGGTAGGAGGGAAAATGGAACTATAAGCTCTCTGGCAGGAGGAAAAATGGAATTGTAAGCTCTCTGGCAGGAGGAAAATGGAACTATAAGCTCTCTGGCAGGAGGAAAAATGGAATTATAGGCCCTATCTGGCAGGAGGAAAAATGGAAATATATAAAGCTCTCTGGTAGGAGGGAAAATGGAATTATAGGCTCTATCTGGCAGGAAGAAAAATGGAACTATAGGCTCTCTGGCAGGAGGAAAAATGGAACTATAAAGCTCTCTGGCAGGAGGAAAAATGGAATTATAGGCCCTATCTGGCAGGAGAAAAATGGAACTATAGGCTCTCCGGCAGAAGGAAAAAATGGAACTATAAGCACTCTGCCTGGAGGAAAAATGGAACTATAAGCCCTCTGGCTGGAGGAAAAATGCGACCATGATAGGGCCTATATATAGTTGCATTTTTCGCAGCTGCTCCCTTCAACATATCAATCATTATCGTCTCGTCTTTTCTGATGGCCGATGCTAGTAGCTTTACGTATATGCAGTATTATACAACAGTCGATATATATCAGCAGCTACATTTTGTTGGTACCAAGTGCAAACCAGTTAAAGTCAAAATGAGCGCATTGAACTTCAACAAATTCCTTTTGTGTACTGTGAACGTTTTGTTCGCATTTGCTGGGATAATTTTAAACAGCGTCGTAATCATAAGTTTCCTGAAGTCACAATTGCGAAGAAAATTATGTTACTTTATGATTCTGATTTTGGCTTGCTTTGACCTGGCCGTTGCTACAGTTCTTCATCTGGTAGTGG
>CACRXK020014577.1:0-12961 GCA_902702795.2 Paramuricea clavata
CTCTAATGCTCTCGGAACAATGAAATAGGCTACGTTTTGCTACCATGCGGTCAGAATGGAATAACGGGCTAAATATGACTCGTGTTTACTAAAATATAAAGCCATTAAATGCTATCTAGAAGCTTGAAAATTATGCCGAGTTTTCGACTAAAAATGTTTTGACAACACAGTCATGTCAGGCAAATATTTCCAATCTCCTTAGCTACTTAAACCTGTCAAGTAGAAAGCGTAGTTGCGTATACCAGCATTGTCTAGTGTTGATCGCAACTTGCGAGTATATAAATAACATCAACGATTATACGACAAAACTGTTTTGAACATTTTACCATTGCTCAGACTCAGTATCGTAAATTTGTATATCATTTTTTTGATTGAGTACATTTTTAATACAGTTTCAATTTGGTTATGTAAACATCGAACATGATCAACAAACATTGTCGTATTTACAAGGTTATTTGTATATTATATACAAATTTTCCGCCATATCAAAAATACTGAAATCTGCTAGGAGTTCTGAAGCACCTTTAGCTGTGAGGTCCGCCTAGGTCCCAGTCTCGTACTACATTCACGGTTTTTTTCGCGCTTGCTTCATAACGACTGGGACTAGGCTGATCAGAATGTATTTGCACTGTCAACGTAGTACAACAGGGTTAACTTCGAGCTAGTTTATTATATGTAGGGACCGATCGTTTATTACGTCTCAGGGCGGTGGTTTTCTTTTTTTTTGGGGGGGGGTGTAATTTTTTAAATATGGCTATGAACGAGATCCATGGAGAAATTGTCTAACGGTGGTAAACTAGTGCCCAATTTTTCTATTGGCACTTCCTTGTCACCAGGCCTCACAATTGGAATGTTTTATGCCTAGAGATGCCCATTCCATTTTTTTTTCGGATGGAGGGGGTATATCTTTAATCTGTATAGTTAAACAAAGGAGTCATTTTTAGTTCTAAAAATTATAGGGGGTGCATATTTTGATATCTTTTAAAGAAATACCACCGCCCCCCTCCTGAGACATAATAAACAATCGATCTCTTACAACATATTATATTTAGCAACGTATGTAATTACATAGATTTTGTGAACATGCACTGTATATACCCATTGCATGCACATGACGTCACAGCGCCGGTGACAATGCATTTGGAGGGCAAATTAGCAATCTATAATAGTCATAATAATATATGCATAATAAAACTTTTGTAAACAAAGCAAATTTGTAAAAAATTATAATAATTTTGTATTAAAATGGTTAATTTTTGCACTGTATGTGGTGGTGGTTGTACCAGAACAGATATTGTTTATAGGAAGCATCTGGAGGACACTCTAAGGATTTGTGACGTCAGTGCAATATATAGTTCGTATGTTAAGAAACCAGGGGTCCAGGGACATGTATTTCTAGTTTAAATATATAATCCACTTTTTATACCCTTCAAATATGTAAATACACAATTGTCTACCTTCTACTTCCACCTCGTCTGAGTCACTTTCATATCTAAAGCACAACAAAAATATTACAAGTAAATCTGTAATTTCGAAGTCTCAACTGGGTGGCCAGCTGAAGTGACCTAAATTGAGTAAATTCTCGTATATATCTAACAAGGCGAAGCGTTCAAGCGTATAGTAATTTGAATATACGAACATGTGTCCACTTAATATACCAAAATCAATCAAGTATCACATATTAAATAGATGTACATACCTATTAATCAGATCCATATTTAAAGCCGACTTTAATTCGTACTAAGTTGTGCCATCACATGCTATGATCACATGTTTTTGGCGGTATGGGGAAAACCATTGATAGTATGGGATATCAGGTGTTTTTGTACTAAAATTAAAAATGGCGGACATTTCTCGCAAAGAGTGACAAAATCAATTATAAAAGAGAATTCAAACTTCACACTTGTTCATGAATGTTAAGTTTTGATCTTGTATTAGAATATCACACCTGCAACCTGCACACCTGCAACTGCACACCTGCAACCTGCACACCTGCACCTGCACACCTGCAGTTTAAACCCTCGTGCTAAATCAGAATTTGCTGCATTTCAGCCTGTTACTCTAAGT
Source organism: Paramuricea clavata (assembly GCA_902702795.2). Taxonomy (NCBI): domain Eukaryota; kingdom Metazoa; phylum Cnidaria; class Anthozoa; order Malacalcyonacea; family Plexauridae; genus Paramuricea; species Paramuricea clavata. Next base: position 2,068 of record CACRXK020014577.1, read on the forward strand.
CGTATCTGTTGTCTCTTAACTGGGCTTTCTAGCAACAAAGCAACTGGGATTGATAAGATTTCTTGTAAAATTATTAAAATAGCAGCTCCTGCCATCTCAGATTCACTGACACTTATTTTTAATCAGGCTATTACTCTATCTTCTTTTCCTGATGAATGGAAAATAGCTAGAGTAATACCTCTGTATAAAAATGGCCAACGAAATATTCCAGGAAACTATAGACCAATAGCAATTTTGCCGGCCATTAGCAAAATTATGGAATGAATTATGTACGATAAACTGTACAAGAATTTAACAAAATATTAACTCCTAAGTAATTCACAATTTGGTTTTCAAGAATTTCACTCCACAGCAACTGCATTGCTGGACTGTACCAATGATTGGTATATGAATATGGACAAGAAAAAGTTTAACCTAGTAGTTTTAATTGATTTGAAAAAGGCATTTGATACTGTTGATCTTCAAATTCTGTTGAGGAAGTTAGAGCTCTATGGGATAAAAGGACAAGCTCTAACTTTGCTCAAATCTTATCTTACAAACCGATATCAAAAATGCCAGATAAAAAACTCCTTTTCATCAGAACAATTGATTAAATGTGGCATACCGCAAGGCTCTATTTTAGGGCCACTATTCTTTTTATTATATATTAATGATTTGCCTGAATGTCTAAACAAAACAAAACCTCGGTTGTTTGCTGACGACACAAATCTGACAGCCTCGGGAGATTCAATTACTGACGTTGTGACTGTAGTAAATTCTGATTTAGAAAACCTCAGAAAATGGCTAACCGCAAATAAACTTAGCCTCAATGTAGCTAAGACTGAGTTTATGTTGATAGGTTCAAAACCGATGATAAAAATATTTATGATTTTCATCCCAATGTTTTAATTGAAGATAAACAAATCAAACAAGTTTATGAATGCAAAACTCTTGGAGTAACTGTTGATCAGCATTTATCTTGGAAAAGTAATACTGAAAATATTTGCAAAAAATAACAGCAGGAATCTCTGCTATTCGTCCAGGGGCGGCGCTACAGGGAACACCCCCCCTCGTCAGCTAATCGGCAAATTGTTATCTCAGTCAGCAAAACTGGATTATATTCCGATTTCAATGATTCGTAAATTAAATGTGTGATTAATAGTGCTCCAAGATGTGGAACAGATTTTAAGAAATGCTGAGATTTTGACTTTTCGAGGGCTGCAAAATGGATGATGCAAATGCCATTTCCGGGATTCAAATTTAAAAATTTTCCGTGACTTCAGCACAAGCCTCCCCCCAATATTTCATAAAATGTCCGCCACTTGCACACACACGGTGGCTTAAAAGGTCTTAAAACTGTTTATTCTACCGATAAATAAAGGGGTTTTTATTGACTGGGATTTCTAATAAAAATCCAACTGGGACTGGGATTTTGCCAAAAGGTCAGGTGGAAAATGGGATTGGGACCCCCCCCTTCAGGACCCTCACTATAGGCTAATGACTCAGCAAAATTACCAAATAACAGTCGGCAAAAGATCACTCACACCCCCACTCGAAGAGGGTTAGCGCCGCCCCTGTATTCGTTGAGTCAAACCTTTTGTTGACAAAGATACTCTTGTTTCGATATATAATGCTATTGTTCGCCCATACTTTGATTACTGCTGTGAAGTATGGGATGTGTTTGGTGAAATGCAATCAAAACGACTCCAAAAACTACAAAATAGAGCTGCCAGAGTTATTATGGATATGAACAATGACGTAAATCATTCTATTGCTTTACATGCACTAGGCTGGGAACCACTCAAAACAGAAAGGAAGAAAGCTAAGGCAAAAATGACGTGTTAAATAAAATGGGTTCCAACTCACTTACTAATCTTTTTTCATACAAAAGTGAGAAAACAAATTACAACCTTCGGGAGATTTCAAGTGGTCTAAGTTTACCAAATCCGCGTACTAACAATATGAAAAATAGTTTCATGTATGACGGAGCATACCTTTGGAAATCTATTCCAAAGGAAATTAGGGAAAGCAAAACTCTTTCTTCCTTTAGAAATAAAATCACTGCTCACATCATTGACATAGAGTAATAAATAAATTGATGTGCGTAAATATTCTAACAACGTTCGTATCATGTAAATAATTCAGTATTTTGCCAATTTTTTTGTAAATAGCTCTTAATATCTTCTTTATGGAATTTTTTTCTATTTTTGCACACGCCCCTCGTGGAAATCAGCTTCGGTTGACGGGGTTAGCGTGTATAAATAAAGTTTATCTATCTATCTATGGGTGTTAATGTTTATTCTATACGCTGGCGAAGTTTTACCGGGAACAAAGCAATTTGAAGGGGATATTTTTCGATTTGAATTGTTCGTGTCGGCTTTGTGAGAGCTGGAATCGTTAGCCTTTGCTTTCAATACAGTCGCAGGCATCGAATGTAAAGTCGCTCAGAAATAAAAGACGATCACATAAAATCAAAGTAGGCAAGTAAATATGATTTTAAAATATAAAATTCATTACAAATTTTACTGTGTAGTTGCTGCCTCATAGAGGCAGCATACTAATTTTGTCGATCCCAGTCTTTCCGTGAGTTATGTGGAGGAGAATTCGAGATTTTCGGATTCAGCATTTAGAACAATGGATTGATGACGTTTTGTGACGTATGATTCGAATTCCAGCTTAACTTCAGCTTTCTTTCTAAATGCCTGTTTGCAGGCTTCTTTCCTGAATAGTTCCTGACCTCGTTCCTGACATTTACAACCATTTTTCAAAAAAATATCGACTTTATTTTGGTGTGTGTTTGTGGGGATCTTTTGGTCAAATCAAATCAAAAGGGGCCGTTCATATTATGTTTTTGAAAAAAGCTGTGAATTGTCAACTCGCTGTACCTGTACCAAACTTGCTACTTTATACAGTAGCGAAGTCTGATCTCGCATACATATTTGAAGATATTTCTGTCAAAAGATCAAGCCAACAAGGTATTAACTATTGTATATCAAATTTTACAAATATATATACATTGTATGCCAATTAGAAAATTGGCAATAAAAATAGTTGTATATTACAGTAATTTCGGGTGCTTAATTACCAAAATTTCAGGCTAGTGGTTCTTAACCTACTGGTTCTAAGTTTTATGCAGGGGGGCTTTACTGTATATCAATATACCTTATGCATAATGACATCTCAACTGCAGGGCCGTAGCGAGGGGGAGTATTGGGGGGGGGGGTGGTTAACCCCCCAACTTTTTTAGAATTAACATATTCGGAAAATCAGTTTGGCCATTCGGAAAATTACGGCAATAATAGTATAACAAAATTTTAGTTGTTAAACACAGAAAATATAATATAATTATTAATGGTATTTTCAGTATAAACTGATTTACGAAATCATAGAATTTACATGGGATAACATTTAACAAATCGTAAATCGGTGTTATTCGGTTTATTACTTCCCAGGGCTGTAGCAACAGAGGGGGACTGGTGGATTCAAAAGTTATCCCAGTTAACGAGAAACGTTTTCGATTAGCCCAATACTTTTGTTCTGTTCACATGGACAAACTTTATCCTACTTACTGGGTAAAGTTACTGGTTGTGATGTGAACATGAATTAAATAGTTGCTGACACCACAAAAAGTTATCCTGTTAAGCAGGAAAGTTGTGTTCATGGGAAAATCATTATCCCGGTCACTGAGATTTCGCCTGTCAACAAGCAAGATCTCGGTACACAGAAAAAGTTGTTGTCTCATATGAAGGCAATGTAACTTTTCATATTATTTTCATACCAAGGTGAGATCTCACTTATAAACTTGTTGAAAAGTTTTCACACTAACCGGATAACTTTTGCCCATATGAACAGGCCCTTACTGGTACTATTTCCATGTATGAAATTGTAATTAAATTCTACATATCCAATGATTCATTCCGGTATTATTATTTATTGTCCGAAACGTTGTTAAAAATAAAGTAAAAGTGAATTGAATTATATAATTAATGATGACCAGAGGTGAAAGTTTTAGAAGAATAATTTAAGGTATTATTATTGTTTGTTATACATGATATTGTACAGTACTATAGTATTCAGTGGCAAGCTAGCTATGACAACTGGTCCTCAGCTCAGGGGTGGATCCAAACTAGTGCCACTAGTTTCCGGAAACTAGTCAAATTTTTTCCAAACTTGTGAATTTATGTGTTTTTCAGTAATTTCCAAATCGTTAATAAAATTTTCAGTAATTTTGACCATATTTTTTTTATATAATAATTTGGCGAAATCAGCCATTTTTGTTTATATACGGTATTTTTCACCGGAAGAGGGACCCTGGGAAACGCAAATCCGGGTTAAAATGCCTGTGCAATCCACTGATCTATACAGATCAGCGATGCAACGAAATGCGTGGAATTTAGTGCTTTTGCATGTGTGCACCAGTTCAATTTGCGTGGAAATTTTCCACGGAAACTAGTTAAGATCACACATCATTGGCCAACTGCAGATCAAATTATTTGTGCACTAGTCAAGACGTGCTGTCATTGGCTAGAGGCTGTTAATTAAATCCACGGAAACTACTCGGGCACTAGTCAAAAGTTATAAATACGACCGAACATTCCGTGGTGCTTTGCAGTGTTTGCGTGAAATGCTAATATGGCAATTTTCGCAATACCTCGTCGCGAATACCTCCGGCAGGCAAGTTTCGCTTCATCAACAATGTTGGGAAGCCTTCTTTGAATTATAGTTTTCCTGCATTGGTTGAAGCCGCAGGAAAGCTACGAAAGTGTAGACACGAGTGGTTAGTTCGATTCACATGGCTTGTGTATTCAAAGTATCTCGATGGCGTCTTCTGTCTTCCATGCTGTTGTTTTGGAATACAATATGGCAAAAACGCAGCGAGGCTACAGAAGCTTTTCCGATCGCCGCTTACTTTCTGGACAACGGCTGTAACGCGACTCCAAAATCACTCATCCGGCAAGTGTGAAACACACAGCTTCTCTGTGGTGGCCATGGCAAACTTCATGGATGTGATGACGAGACGCACTGTGGCGATTGACGAGCAGTTAAACCAGATTACTTTTCGGCAGATCCAACAGAATCGTGAAAAGATGAGGTTTATTATTAAGACCGTAGTGTTTTGTGGTCAGAATGCGTGGCTTTACGTGGTGCAAGAGATGACAATCCTGACGACGAAACTCTTCAGGGCAATTTCCAAGCTTTGTTGGCTTTTCGTGTTGATAATGCCCCTTCGATTTGAGAATGCCCCTCGAAATGCTACCTACCGTTCAAAAACAATCCAGAACGAGATTATTAACACTGTTGGCAGTTACATTACTCCAAAAATATCTGCAGAAATTAAAGAAAGCAAGTTGTTTTCAGTGTTGGCAGACGAGGCAGCTGATATATCCAACAAAGAGCAGCTTTGCTTAGTCCTACGATTTGTCGATTCAAGTCAGCAGATTCGAGAGGAGTTTGTTGGTTTCTACCATTGTGAAGATGGAACCAGTGGAGTGGCATTGAAAGAGATGATTCTGAAGGCTGTAGCTGACCTTGGTTTACCAATGGCTAACTGCAGAGGTCAATCCTATGATGGTGCTGGCAATATGGCGGGAAAGTACAATGGTGTTTCGTCACTTATCCAAGGTCAGTTTAGCAAAGCTTTATATGTTCATTGCATGAACCACTGCCTCAATCTCTGTGTTGCCGATACTTGCTCTGAATATTTAGTTAAAGACATGATGTCTGTTGTAAGGAGTCTTTCCTCTTTCTTCTCTGGCTCTCCTAAACGGCAACAGCATTTAAAAGAGAAGGTTAAGTCTTTATTGCCTGCTTCCAAGCATGAAGTTTTAATTAATGTTTGTGAGACCAGGTGGATTGCTCGCCTTGATGGCTTGGATAGAATTGTTGAGCTCCTTCTCCCAGTTGTATGTACGATAGAAGATATTGCACACAATAGGAAAGGGGGGGACGAAGAATCTGATTCTGGTGATTGGAATCAAAATAGCAGAGCAGCTGCTAAAAAGATGCTGCCCTCTATAACTTTTCAATTTGTTGTTACTTTGGTCATAGTTAGATATATATTAGACTTAACTAGACCTGCAACTGTAAAGCTGCAAAGAAAAGAAATGGACCTTTTGAAGGCTCATTCAGAAATTTCATCTTTGAAGAAAAATCTTCAAGACTTGAGGTCCAACATTGATAGAGAACACCATAAACTCTATCAGGAGGCAGTGGAACTTGCAGCTACAATTGGGCTTGACCCCTGTAAGCCTAGAATTATTCCAGTGCAAGCACATAGAAATAATAATCCATCAGATTCTATTGAAGGGCATTATAGAGTTAATCTTTCTGTTGTTTTTCTTGAGCATGCTTTAAATCAACTTGAAACTAGGTTCCCTCCTGAAGCCTATACATGTTACAGTGGGTTTTCTATAGTTCCCACTGTTATGTTGGCAAACCCATCCACATGGAAAAATTCTGTTACACTATTTTGCCAACATTATTCTAGTGACATCCCAAATGTCATTGGTTTGCCTGCCGAATTAACTTTATGGCAAAGAAGATGGGAAGATAAGGTTGAGGAAGTTGGTATAGACAAACTTCCTGACAGGATATCCAAAACACTAATATCTGTAGACCCTGTAGCTTTTCCAAATATTTTTACTGTATTAAAGATATTGGCAACTATTCTTGTCACCTCCTGTAGCTGTGAAAGGTCAATTTCATCTCTCAGACTTCTTAAGAACTATTTAAGGAACACTACAGGCCAGGAAAGACTAAATGGTTTGACCCTAATGCATGCACATAAGGCAATTTCTCTGGATTATGAACAGATCATTGATCTGTTTGCTACCCTTCATCCAAGAAGAATGAGAATGGTGCATATTTTATGTAGTGATGACTAAATTGACTAATTATTCATGACTATGACATGTTAATTTATGTGCAAATGTGCATGATTAATTGAATATTAAATGCACATACAGTATATATTTGATCAAATGCATACAGCCATAAAGAACAATATTAAGCTAGCAACTTAATAGACATGAATTCATAAAATGTTTCACATTTTGTTAGGCACATTTGTATGTGTTTTAAATATTTCCCGATAATCCCATCTTTGACTTCTAAGTTTCTTCTTTGGAAGTGGTGGTTTGCTTTGACATATACTGAAAAACTGAAATGTTACTTTGCTAACAATGGTCAACTGCATACGAATCAGATCATCCAGTGATATCCTAAGATGTTGTATAACTTTGAAAGAACAGTGGTAGTTGTGTGCCAATTGTCATTGTCATCTTACATTACTGACGTGAAGTCACAGTGAAGATAGCAGAAGAAGAAATGAACAATGAGATATTCATATTGATCATTGACATAAAGTATAAACTTAAAGGTTCTTTTTTAGAGACTGCAAATGCCTCAAAAAAAAAATGAACTTTAATTGTTAATTTGTGTTTATTCCAGGACCTGGACCTTACAATGACATATTCATATTCATCATTGACATAAAGTATAAACTTAAAGGTTCTTTTTTAGAGACTGCAAATGCCTCAAAAAAAAAAAAAATGAACTTCAATTGTTAATTTGTGTTTATTCCAGGACCTGAACCCCCCTCCCTCCCCTTAGCTAACTCGCGCCTCACGGTGAGAGCTAGTGTTGTCTTGGAAACTAGTCACAAGAACGTCTACATCCACCCCTGCAGGTTAGTATATCTTTCATTTAAAGTGACGATAAGAGTCAATTTTTATTTGTTATGGCTTTGTCTCGCCCCAAAGTTCTTGTTTTTGGTCATTCTTTTGTCAGGCGCCTGCATCGGGATTTGAAGACTCAATTTGATATGCGGGCTGCCTTAAAGTTTAATTTACCCAATGTCTCCATTAAACTACATGGTATTGGGGGACGGACGGTGGACAAGCTCGTGAAATGCGATTTTGGATACGTTCAGAAGTTCCAACCCAACATAGTGATTTTAGAGGTTGGGACCAATGATTTGCCTTTAATGAGATGCGAAACTGTGGGTTCCAAAATAGACGACTTGGTTCATTTATTGCTTTGGGTAACTTCTATCCGAGTTATAGGGGTTTGCTTGGTATCTGATCGAGCCTCCTCCCCTGAGTTTAACGCAAAAGTTAGGATTCTAAATCAATACCTAACAGTAATATTTAATGGCATGCATAATTTTTTTGTTGGAGCCATAAGGGCTTCACTCGCTCATCTATCTCACCGTTTTTACCCGATGGCGTACATTTTACATGCAGAGCTCAATATCGTTTGTACCGTAGCTACCGGGGTGCAATACTCAAGGCCATACAGTTACTTTAAACCAGAGGGGTTTATCTCCTCTATATGTTAAATAATTGGAGGCTTCGCCCTCGAATTTAATCTTGTACATTTATAAAGAATGGAGGCTTCGCCCTTCATGTCATTATGTTATTATCAATCACACTTCGCTGTGATTTTATCTGAGGCTTCGCTCTCAGTCCATATGTTGTCACCAATCGCACTTCGCTGCGATTTTAGTTGAGGCTTCGCCCTCACTGTATCTATATGTGTTATTATTTATGACCAATTTGTCATATGTCTTTTGTTTTAAGTACAAATTTTGGGCTCAGTGGTGCGGTCACCTTCGTGTGGCCAGGCTTGACCCAACCAATTTAATTTTACGATTTATTGATTCTCATGCGCATACCTATGTGACTAAATCTTTAGCATGGCTGTGTTCTAATAGTTTTTTAAGTCATTTCTTTCAGCTCATCATGCCGTCCAACCACAACACACGTTCGAAACGCACAGCCACAACTTCTGTGCCCAATCAACCACCTTTTCGGCGCCCTCGTAGGAGTCGTTCGTCAGCGTCAGCCACCGCCGCTACAGTGCTCACCACCAACAGCCCCAGTAGTGCTGCCTCGACAACCACACTGCCCGCAGTGGCTCCAGTCAATTTTGCTACAACATCAAGGGACCAAGTTCAGCTATTTCGCCTGCGCTACTCGAGCAAATTGTGTTGACCGTAACAGCAGAAGTAACTCGACGCCTAACACCACTCTCGCAACCAGAGCTATCTGGTGAGGTTATTGAAGCTCCAGTGGTTACTCCTGCTGGAACTTCAATGATTCCACAACTGCCTGGTTCTGCTGTCATCGAGCAAGCTTTACATTCTGCCCACTCAGCCATTACAGGTGAGACATTCTCTGCTATGCCCTCATTGCCTGGTCAACTGTACCATTCGGTAACCTTACCTCTTGACTCTCGAGTTTCCACGAAATTGAAGAACAAGATTTGGGATGATAATTTTATAGATTTTGGGTCTCTGTTGAGCAATCCAGTGATGGATAATAAGTTTCAACTTAGCGTCACGCCTTCTAGTGATGGTCTCGCTTCATCACTTTCACTTGATCTGGTCACTAAACCACAAAAGGTGGCTAGTATTTCGATGTGGATGAGCGCATTTCGCATTTTTGTCGGGGTTTATGAAGTATGGCGATATTGTGCAGGACCTGGTGGATCGAGGCCACAATTGGCGTTTTTATGACAAAAACTTTCGTTTTTTGCGACAAACAGAACGCAGCGCGCTGTCTTGGGGTAACGTGCACTGGGAATTGTGGCTTAGGTCTCAATACTCTCCCAATAAACCAGCCGGCCAAATGCAGCGCGCTGGGGTTTCTGCTAAAAAACAGCCATTTCTAAACGTACCACGCGGTCATTGTTTCAAATTTCACAAAGGTGACGAATGTTCTGGCTGCGAATTTAAACATAGCTGCTTTAAATGTGGAGGCCCGCACCCCGCATTGCGATGTAATTTTCGTGGCTTTTCAAAGAAGGAGCAATTTCGAACTACCAGGTCGAACCAGCACAATATCGCTTCCAACGCCAATAAAACTAAATCATCTTAGATATTTTTTACAAGGTTATACTTCACAGGATACTGCAACACTTATTTCAGGTTTTACTACCGGTTTTTCTTTACATTTTCACGGCACTATAAATCTTAACGAAGGCAAGAACGTGCCTTCTGCGTTAAATAATCAAAGTGCAGTTGATCAAAAATTATCTAAGGAATTAGCTGCTGGTAGACTGGCCGGACCTTTTATTGCGGCGCCATTTCATCCCTTTCGAGTTTCTCCCCTTGGTCTTGTACCGAAAAAGTCCCCTGGCGAGTTTCGTCTGATTCACCATTTATCTTTTCCTCGTGGATCGTCAGTCAATGATGGCATGACACCTGACAATACGAGTGTCCATTATGCCACAGTGGCTGATGCTATTTGTTTAATAAAAGCTGCTGGGAAAGGTTGTTTTCTTGAGAAAACAGACATTAAAAATGTGTTTCGTATTATTCCAATTCGCCCAGAAGACCATTGTTTACTCGGAATGAAATGGCGCGGCAAGTATTATTATGACCGTTGCCTACCTATGGGCGCAGCGAGTTCATGTAAAACTTTTGAAACTTTTAGTGCTGCCATTCAATGGATTGCTCAGCAAAAACTTAGTATACCAGCTATTCTACATTTGCTTGATGACTTTTTGCTGGTAGCTGCGTCCTATGATTCCTGCTTGACTCAGTTGCATCGATTTATCAATTTTTGCACTTTTATTGGGTTACCTATGGCCCCGGAAAAGACATGAGGTCCGTCAACGACGTTGTCTTTTGCGGGTATTGAGTTAGACACCATAAAACTTGAGGCGTGTTTACCTTTAGATAAATTACACAAATGTACTGATTTTATCACCGCATTTCGACAGCGTAAGAAAATCACATTAAGAGAATTGCAATCTTTAATTGGCCTCTTAAATTTCGCCTGTTCTGTCATCATCCCAGGACGGGCATTTTTGCTTCGCTTAATTGACCTCACCCACGGCATCCGTTTATCTCATCACTTCATTAAGCTCAATCGCAAGTCAAAAGAGGATTTAAATATTTGGCTCACGTTTC
>CACRXK020014578.1:0-12961 GCA_902702795.2 Paramuricea clavata
CCAAATACATAAAAGTACTGTTCTAAAAGCCGGGGACGTGGTGCCCGGAAAATTTTTCAATTTTAAGGTTAGCGAAACGCTCCCACGTGCATATTTGGCATGGCCTTTTGGTGACCTATATATGCACAGATTTGGTCTATTTTATGCCATAGATGAAATATTTACGAGATTAGCAAAGCATGCAGTGCGTAAAAACTAATAATATAACACGTCAAATTAATAGATAAAGAAAGTTTTAAGAACTTATTTTGTGTTTTTTTGGTGTTATGTACACAGGTCAATAAATATGATGTTTGTGATGTTACTCTGAGTGTGCATCCACACCGGGCAACCTGAAAAGTTAGCTTGGCCACGGTGGGAATCGAACCCGCGACCTTTGGGATACTAGTCCAAGTTTTAAGAACTTGTTATTTTAAGTTGAGAAATGCTTTAATACATTCTAAAACCACTTTCCTTTTGAAACGATACACATATTATACAACATTTACGTACACGAACGGGAATCTAATTTGTGTTCCGTTTTCAGGAATATAACTTTGCATCTAACTTTTAGATTACACGAATTAATATATTATAGTGGAAGTTTTCTAGGCTTCAAAGCAAATGTATCGACAAGAGAATGCAACTTAATATCTTCGGCTACATCCCTTTCGCTACTAGCAAGAACCAAGCTCTCAAGTCGATCTTCACCCATGTTGCTCTCATGTAATTGTTGATAATTTTAACTTTGCTGTGGCATCTTTCTCATGAAGCTATTGTAACTGGAATTGTGGCCGCAATACAACTGATTCTGTGAAGGTTTAGGTAAAGGCCAGCGTGATCACTTTCACCAAACTTCTTTAATATTAATGGAAGGTAAGGGATCTTTTACCTCTCTTTCTGCATCAAACTGTGAAAGTATCCAGACTCTCGGAACAAAGAATATTTCCGACAGGTTCCTTCCTCTGGAATTTTGTATCTTCTTGCCAAATTCCGCACCTTTTCCATATTAGAGACCTTACAATTTTAGGACGGCAACGCGACGACGACGGCCAAAACAAACTCTTTCAAATAAATAGTAGTAAAGATAATTCGTCGTATATTAGGTTATCAATCGTATGAATTTAATACGATCTTAGAAGTTGAAGACATGGGTTTTATGGTTGGGAAGAATTCTGCTGAACCCAGTTTGAAGTTGCACTTGTTGCGGTTTGAAATGCAGCCGTTGTATCAAGGCGTGAAAGTCTGTGATTTGGCGTTGTAAACAAAGCGAGGACAATGACTAAATTATTCATATATTGTTATTACTCAATTCGTTTCAATAATTTGTACCGTATACCAATACTGAAAATCGCCTCCTCAGCTCCCCCAGCAGCAGACCAAGCAGACAATAGTAAAAATCAGTGCGTTTTGAGTTGAGTTGAGGAAGCAACTTGGTGACTGAATGATACATCAAGCAATGTTTGTCCATCAGCTAGACAATTTGGAAGCGTTCTACGGCGTTTAATGTGTTGCTGGGAGCTCTATACAAATCTTCAACGTGAAATTCGACTGCCTTTGATTCAGCAGTATGCACAAACTCGGCAAATTATTCCTCATTCCGGAAGAAGAAAATCTAGCGATTAGTGCAGTTACCGCATCCACAGCGCTCACTAAGTCCATTTCTTCTCCTTGAAGATATTCTGAAGCGTTGCATGAAACTAAACTGTACATAACATACTGGATAGCCTGCGAACGCCAATACGCAATTATTTCAATTTAATGACGACAGTTGATTTCTTTAAAAATATTCGCAACTTGCACACTTCCACCTAGTTTCTTCCCACTTTTGGAAGAATTACAATATTGATCTTCACAAAAATGTGGCGCCGGACCCCCACTCCCCATTACCCCCCTTGGCTACGCGCCTATACATACATAACTTTTCTTGCAAACATACGATCCCCTAATATATCCGCTAATATATCCAAGGTGGTTCTTTGCAATTGTAGGCAAAATGTCACTTTTATAAATTATATGAGCAAAATAACGAAACTGGCATATAAAGGAATTAAATTTTAATCCACTAAACTATTGCCGTTTTCGAAAAGGTGATTTGTGAAAATTGCACAATCATGGTAAATATTGCCTTAGTTTTGCAATCAACAACAGCTGCCATAGAACTTCTGATCAGATTTTTCTCCAGATTATGAAACCAAAAAAATGAAATGGCTATAAGCTTTCAGATAAACATTATAAACATTGTATAGATAACAAACTTAAACGAAGCTGCCGGAAGTTCGTCTCTTCTCACAATTCTTACTTAATAAACATTAATCATCATTAATGATTTTGATGGGCTTTACAATCACTGCTTTAAATGTTAAATGTCAAAAACCTGATGTTGTCACTTGTTATCCAGAAAGACTGATTGACAATTCTATCAAGCGAAGACTTTTCTCAGTTTCAATTTCTTTCTTAAAAGAAGATCCAAATAAATGTGGTTTTATAGTATATATTGATCTAACTGCGTATTAAAGCCTTCGTGTAAGTCAGAACCTTCGCTCAACTAACTTCACTGATGAAGAGACTTCGTCATTGAGATCCGGCGAGGTTTTTAATCTTTTTTTTGACCTGCCTATAGTAGTTAGCTACTAATATGCATGCATGCTTTCCTGTACAATCCTGCAGGTATATGGCCTACGCAACTACAGTAGTTAGCCGAACAACTCATCCATATAACTAAAAATCAGTCCAAATACGTGCTTGTTTGAACCTGAATCGTTAACTATACTAAACGAACGTAACTACACGTAATTGTATTATGGTTGCATGTTTATCTGTGATCTGCACTAGATCTAGCAGTGGGACTTCTGCCTCAAGCGTATGATACGTTACTGGCAGTAAATGTTAGTATTAGACCGCAGGTAAACTGAAAAGATTAAAAACCCTCGATCTCAATGACAAATTCCCTTCATCAGTAAACTGAGAACTATGTATGAGAAAGATCTTTTTATATAGCTATTTCATATGGTCTGTCTAAGTCATTCGAAGAATCAGCTCTTCCCTTGAAACGTCCCAGAAAGTGTTTGAAGTTTTATTCTTTGTTCACGGCAAGCATGCAGGTTTAATATCAGACAAATTTATACGCTCACTACTGTGGTTTTAAAGTACATGAAATAAGATGAATGACAGCCTGTTGGAGTTGCATTCTCAAGACATGCGATTCTTAGCACAAACTTAGCCATGTAAACTCGTCAGACCAAGAGCACTAAATATGCCGCAATGATCTCACTGAATAAAGTTTGTAATGGGGAAAAATATTGTTACAAAACGTACCTTAATGGCTTAAATGTAGATTTGACTCTATTTGAAAAGACTTCAGTAAGATTGAATACTCACCGTCCCGGCTTCCAAATTCAAATTTCGCATACAGACTTTGCATCTGTACATGCATGTCCAAGTGAGCCTGATATGCTATCAACCTGTCGTGAATATATCACTTTCAGATTTCGAAATACATTATTGATTAATGCAAGCACGGATGCTCTTATCAAAAGCATGACAATGTATTTATGCGATTGCCAAGGTTAGCATGCATATATATGAAAAATCTTTGTTAATTGACATTCAGATTAATTGAAGTATTAATGGGAAATCAATCCCATTTCAGCGATATATACTATATATAGGTTGTCCAAACCTTTCGTGTGCGGCAAGTTGGGTCTGATTTATATTTCAATTTTCCAAGTAGGAAATGCTTTATAAAAAATACGGTTATCCTGGCCAAAGTTTGAGAAAAGTTGAAAATTAGTTTCAGTTGGAAGTATTATAGGCGGGCGGCTATATTTGCTCATGTCATTAGGTACGTTCGAAAGAATGATCACCTGTCATCGAACGTTTTTAATTTGTATCGATCCTATCATATTGACGCTCAAATTAATTTGTTTTGCCGACTATGGAAATTTAAAAATATCTCTCCTTCAGATGGAACAATTTTCGTGCTTTGGTCTGATTGTCCAATATATATATTGTATGTGAACGTGAACACTGGCGTTGACTTGACAAAATTTACAACTTGCGATTAGAAAATCTTCCATTTTTTGCAGACAATTTCCCAATGAACATGAAACGGATTTTTTTTGTTTTGATAATTCCGATTTCCTTATGTTTGTAGTTTTGATAAATTAATTAGGAAGACGCTGGCAAATCGACTATGACAATAAAACTTTGAAAAATCGTTTGCGGAGACTGCAAGCATTGACATTGTCTTTAAAAATATTATATTTGCCCAATACGTCACGATATATTGACATAACTGATAGATACAATGTAATTGACAACCTTTATAGTTTCTATTGTTACGACGGAGGACATTATTCTTAATATTCTTGAGTTAACGTTTTGATAATTTCAACCTCAATTTTCTTATAATAAACGAGACTCATATCGGATTAAAAGAGTGCATTGATAAGTATATCGTATTTTTCATTCCTGGTCCGGCTCATCAATATATATGAGCTTAAGTTTGCGAGATATAGATAGTTTTAAAGGTCATTAATAATTCGTGATAAACTAGCTAAATTCGTAATAAATTAAATTCAACGCGAACTTCAAAATTCTCTCTTACCCATGCAAGGACGTCAGTCTTGGGGAAGGGGACGCGCGTCCTATTCTATTTTGGACGGTCAAAAGATAATCTATAATAAATTACGTCCGCTGGCCGGACTCCCCTCTCCTCGTTTTGGAATCGATTTGTTGCTTTTGTTTCGGTAGGCAAAAACAATATGAAACCCAAATATACTAGTTTTTTCTAACAGACCATATCGCTAAACAAGTTATCAGTTCATGTTACCATAATGTTATTATTTAAATCGATGTAAAAATACGAAAGTTCGGTACACTAAGTCATTGCATGGCAGCCTCGTATTAACCGCGCAGACAAAAACAATAGAAAAGGACTGGAACTGACGTCCAATAGCCCTTCAATTTCCGTTATCTTGCCACTTTACTTTTTGGACTCAAGTTCTCGCTCTAGATATTTTAGGGAGTTAACGATCCACGACGTGGTCAGCTCGACGATGTTGAGTCAATTTATGCTTGAAATAAGCCACAGGAATTTAGTACTATATACTTGAATGTTTAAAGCATGTTTTAATAACCTTACAAATTTTTAAATTGGCCTAAACTACTCCGATGTTTAGCTGGCGTTGCCCAGCATTCTGTCAACGTTGTAAAACAGCTTGGCCATGTCGCAACGAGCTTTGATATCGTTCTTAGCGTAAGACGTGAAAATTACTCGTTTGACGGTATTCCAAGAATGGGAACGCTGTTGACGAAACCTTTGAGACGGCAAATTATTCATCCCTTTTCTGTCGCATGACGTATTTCTTTGTTTCGCAAGCGCGTCGTCAAGCTGGCTGCCGGCGCTGCGTCGTGAATCGCAAACTCTCTATTATTATTATAGGAGCTCGCTATTTGAGTTGAATACCACACCCCATTGAAAGGACTGAAAGAACGACTATCTCTGCCCATGGTTACGCGAATACCTCAGAATATATTTCATATCATTTTTGTGGGCTATCGGAAAATTGTACGTACACCCTACCCTATATGTGACTGTGCACTTTTTAATTTAGGCGTTTTTAAGGTAATTCCGCAGTTTTGCATTGCGCACTTTTACTGCGCACATCTTATAAGTAACTTATAATTTCATCCATTGTACGTACCGTTTAAAAAATCGTTTTATGACAATTTTATGTTTACTTCAAAACATCTTTGGTTACATTCGTGCAAAGAATTACGTTAAAATCAACGTTTCCAAAAAGGCATACAAAAGTGTAACTAGGGTTCCTGTGTCTGTAGTATATTTAATGTAGTATAAACAAATCCTTTATCAATGCATGTTCTCAAAGAAAGATAATAAAGAAATGTGGAAAAGGCATTTGTGGATCAGAATTATACACGTTAGTAGTTTCATTTTCTCAAAACACAATATTTTTTCAAAAATAATTACAAGATAGGTTTACTAAAGCAAAATACACGCTAAAAACGTCAATAAATATCGGGCTGTTGTGATTTTGCTGTTACTCGTAATGAGCGTCAAGATAGCGCCATATTGGGGGTAAAGGTGGTATATTGTGATTGTCATATCTTCTTAACGAGTTCGGCTACTCCGACTTTTTTGTGTGATTTTACTTTAAGTATATCAGAAACTCCATGCCTGGGAAGTTTCAGCACATTCTCATTTCGGGAACAATTACTTCGGAATTACCTTAAATGACAGTTATTGTCACAGCCAAATACCTTTTGTGCTATTGTATGTTGTATATAGTTGAAGCACATTCATATAATTACCTGTAGAAATGTACAAAGTTTAGTAAGTTGAGTTCAACTATATTGAACAAACGTGTAATTTTGTAACCCAACTTCTGTTAACTACGTAATAATTCACATGAAATTAAACAATTACCCAGTCCTGATTGACTAATGCAGTTCAATTATTTTTAAAATTACATTTCAGTGCAATTAACAAAATAAAAGCAGAGCCCATGCAGAAACAAGGAAGAACAGTCATTCAACAAATAGTGGCAGATAATAGCAATATAAAATACTCACTAGCGCACTGTATTTTCCTAATGCATGCTACTTACATCACGACGAAGCGCCTTCGTTCGGAACGCCGAGATTTTATACTTATATTTCACAGGTATAGCTAGTCGAGTCTTTCTCAATTCGCAGCTAGTTTTCAGGCGTTATTATCATATCACTATCTACATTGGCACAGTCTGTTCGAGTCTAGATCATGTATACTGCATGTATATATTCCAGCAATACTGTTGAATAATTCGCTTTCTTACCTTGAACAATGTATATTTGGTGGTTTAGGTTATTTGAACTTCATTTAACACTCATCAGAAAAGTTGATTTAATTTTGTATACTACCGGCCCAATTGGAAGTAATTAACATGCATGGAGTCCATATTTATAATTTTAGTTTACGCATGTTATGACGTCAAATGTGAACTGCAAACAACCTCGTACCCAGGGTATTTGCTCTTGGGGAGCGAAATACCCTGGTATGGCCTGGTCACGTGACCCGCGAATTTTGCGCAAAATGGCGTATTGTTTACTAGGGTCGGGGGAGTGAGTATACATTGTCACTCCTAGTAATTATATCACGCTTTTAAATTTTAATTACTAGGAGTGACAATGTATGCTCACTCCCCCGACCCTAGTAAACAATACGCCATTTTGCGCTCCCCAGGAGCAAGTACTCTGGGTACGAGGTTGAACTGCAAAGTGGAGATAAAGTTGACAGGCGTTTCAAAATGAGGAAAAGCGGTGAGTTATTTTATTTACATAGAGGCCGTTAAATGACATGGGCCCACTATAATAATCCTGCTCAAGAACAAACCCATAAAATGCAGAATCTCCTACTGATTGATTTGTGGCCCATGACGGCCTAATGAATACTATGTATGTTTTAAGGGCGCATTCTACATCGTATATGAATTTCCTGAAATTAATTTAGTACATTCCTCTGTTGCATATTTCCCATATAACTTCGTTTCAAAACATGCTGCCTCAAACGTAGCTGCCTAAACGTTCTTTGGTATTGTTATATACTAGCCAGGGGCGGAGCGAAGACCATCCTTTTCGGGGGGTGCAAGACAACTTTTTGCCGACAAAAGGGCATGGCTAGCGCGCGGTTAGGGCGTAGTCAAAGGAAACCGTATTCATTTTTAAGTCGGATATACAATGATTAACACCTTGTAGTAAGATAATTTATTTTAATTTATTTTTAAAATAGGCGAAATAGTTCCGAAAAAAATCGTAAAAGCACGTCCATTCGTCATCAAACAACCGATTGCAAACTAAACACGTCAGTTTCTCTCTCTTCCGTTTGCGTTTTTGCTTGCTACTGTCCATACTTTTAAATCATCTCCGAATTTCTCATTGTATAAAAGACCGTTAGGTGTAATTTCTAAGACTTTTACTGGCTTTACAAGATTATGAAATGAAGCGCAGACGCATCAACAATCAACACGCACATGTGCTTCGAATTTCCTAGCTATGGTATACTTCAAGAAAATATAATACTATTAAATAGCGTATTAGCGTAATAAGTTCTTGGCCAATTTATATTAGCTGAATGTTCGGAAAAGGGCCGAGCTTTCAGCCGACATATCCATCTTTTCGATCTCGCATTTTCTACAAATTTTCTCCAATCTCTCTCCAATCAGGTATTGCCTATTGGCTTGACCAATTCATTTTGCCGACAACTGATTTATTGTGCCGACGGATTTGTAAAATATTTCAAACACTCATTAATAATTCATAAATTATTAAGCTTATTGGCAAATCATGTCAACCATAATAGACAGTTTAAGATCTACGACGCGGCCGGCTCAACGACGCGCTTGCGAGAGAAAGAAATCTGTCATGCAAGACAAAAACTGTGAATAAATTTGTGGTCCCAGGGGTATTCTCAACGGCTTTGTCATGCTCAGCAGAACGTTAAACTAAGTATTATCACGTCTTTCAAGCAACGCGAAGCTTATTGCGACCCAAAAGGTGATACTTAAAGTCGAAATTACAGCAAACATTGCATCGCTGTAGTCAAACTTAGCAGTTTGTAATGTTATTTGAAAATCGTCAAACATTTATTACAGTAATGAAATTGCTTAGCGTTCATTTTTTAGCTGAAATTCAGACCGCGTCGTTGAGCCGCCCGCGTCTAATATGTCACGTGGCCCGTGCAATGGCTTTAAACCTGATAAAACACTCCTAATTTGTATTTATTTTATATAAAGAATACTAATAAGGCAGTATCTATTGTAGTCGTGTCCTCATTAGCATGGGCGTACCGGAAGGAAAAATTTAGGGGGGCGGAAAGAAAATTGCCCGACTTTTCGGGATTTTGCCCGACTAGCACTGAAAAATTTTTATCGGAAAAATTATTTTGGCGACCTCTTCCCCCCTCCCCCGTCGCCAAAAAAAATTCAGTCAGTGTACCATTTTAGGGGTCAAAAAAATTTTCCGGAGACCAAAATTTTTCGGAACATAATACAAATTTTCGAAAAAACACACAATTTACTTAATTTTACACAAAATTTACAGAATTTGTCCCATTTTTTGTTGCATGCCCATATATGGGCATGCAACTGAGATAGATAGATAGATAGATAGATAGATAGATAGATAGATAGATAGATAGATAGATAGTTTAATAGATTTTACATGGCAGCCGAATTGGCTGAATTGCGTAAAATTAACAAAACTTACATATTACAAGCAAATTAAAAACAACACATACACAATTACATATTACTGAATGTAATAGTATTACATATTATATGACATCAGCGCAAATTCAGATATGCCCCCACCACCACCACCGCTAAAATAGAGATCAACCAAAGTTGTAAGCACAACTAGAAAGACCCAAAAACATGTATAAAAGCAAATGGTTGACGCGAGGCAGCGGCAATGGTGGTGGAAGTCATATCAGAACCCCACCAATATCCTTTTAAACTACTCCGTTGACATAGAAACGACAAAAGTGTTCCTAAAACGATTTGTTCGTGTAGTCGGACAGTCAAAAGGTCGCTGTCTTCTCAGATTATATGCTGAGATATTCTTGGGTGGCAGAAGATGGTGAAGTTTGTGCTCGGTATCAGATATAACTGATTGAAATAGTTTCTTACACAGTTTTAGCCGCCTGTCTCTCAAGGAACTTATATTCAATTTCATAAGATTGTCCGTATATGATAACCCCGGGGATATTATGGACAGCGCACGCTTTTGAATGCGCTCAAGGTCATCACATAAATATGCAGGGAGAGCATGATGGAAAACAGGAGCACAATACTCGAGAACCGGTCTAATAACAGTGCAGTAAAAATTGACAATATCACAAGCAGGGACGTTAGCACGCTTGAGCAAGATCAAGAAATACAAACGTTTATTCGCTTTCTTGATTACTTCGTTTACATGGTCAACCCATTGGAGTGAACTGGATATGATAACTCCCAACACCTTGGCACTGCTAACCAGTTCGAGTTCTTTGGAGTTGATTGTGATTGCGTCAAACTGTTGTTTCTGTCTCTTGAAGTCAATGACCATTTCTTTACACTTGTCAGCATTCAGTTGGAGCTTGTTGACATTAGACCACCTCTCGACATCAGTAACGGCGTTCTGGATAAAGGTTTTGCCATTCCGTGGAACAACTTCAGCTAACGTGGTGTCATCTACATACTTCCAAGCATGCGCTTCAGATGGATTGAGGTCATTGATCATTAACAGGAACAACCAGGGTCCTAGCTTAGTTCCCTGAGGGACACCAGATGGAACAGCACCCCATTCAGAGAAACAATCATTTGACAACTTTACACGTTGGAATCTGTTTGATAGGAAATCACACACCCACCGAGCTACACCACATGGTATTCGAAGGGAAAGGACTTTGTCAACTAGAATGCGGTGGTCGATCAGATCAAAGGCTTTTTTATAGTCTAGCAATATGATCCTCACTGCTGCACCTGTTCCATCTGTGGCAGAAGTCCACGCATGCATCATGGATACAAGAGCCTGAGTAGTAGACGACTTCGGGATGGCACCAAATTGATTGGGATCGATGATTTCAAGAACAGCAGGTCCAACATAATTCATAACGATAAAGTCCTCAGCTAACTTCGATAGAGCTGATGTTAGCGAGATGGGTCTTATATGTTTAGCAATAATTGAAACCGGTTTCGTCTTAGACAGTGGTGTGATATTGGCATATTTCCATGATGCTGGAAGCGCTTGTTCCTCAAATGAACTGTTTAAGATGTTACAAACAGGGTTTGCAAGAAATTCTGCATATTCTTTAAGTAGCCAGTTAGGCACCTCGTCTGGACCACACGCTTTGCGGGGGTTTAACATTAGTAAGCTCGAATACACAGAATAAACATCAAGCTTTAATACTTCAGATTTTTCGTCGAATGGAGGAAGACAGGCAAGTGGTCGGTATGCTTGCATGGGTTCGAGGAGAGAGGTGTTAATAAGGTCTGCTACATACTTATTTGACTTTCCATCAATGCCGCCAATGTGAAGCTGCGAGCGAATATCAACATTGAACGTTGCAGGGACCATCCCCGAGATCTTTTTAACCTCGTTCCACCACATGCTCGGTTTGGTATTTTTCAGGTTCGCAACTCTAGTGTTGCAACTTTCATATAGCTCTAAATTTCGTGTCGCGGTGTGCGTACGGGCGGTGGTAAATCACGTGACAGATTCGTAAAATACGACAAATACCGAGTCAGTCCGACGAGCATTTTCATGTGATGAGTCAACCTCGTACCCAGGGCTTCTGCGCATATTGCTCTCAGAGCAATAAGCGCAGAAGCCCTGGGTACGAGGTTGGTGATGAGTGAAACTTTAATATGCACGCTTTTGTTCACGGCTTTCGTCGAGGAAACGCAAAGAAAATATTCTTTACGGAATTTAAGGCCTTTAATAGAAAAATAGATCGAGGTAGGTAAAGCTTTGTTGTTTTTAATTTAGCTTATATTCTGTTATTTGTTATTATTTTGGTGCCGTTGTGCTGGCACTGATATTTATTTATCAATTATCGGCATTATCAGGCGTTTATGTTTGTGAAAGGCCACGCTGTCAAAATTTTAATTTTTTATATGCCCAAATTGAAACGAAGTCATTGTGCTAGCACTAATTATATTGTGTGTACAACTTCAAATTTCAAAACTACATCACATTTTGTAAATATTAACATGAACTATTGTCTACTGAAATTTAATACAACGAAATAGCATTCTACTTCGATAATTTCAATCATAGTCGAGATCATAGTTTAATAATTATTTTCAATCATTATAGTAATTCACGGTTTCCACGGTTTTTTATACTTTCAGTAAGCCAGAATAAAGCTAAATTTGTAGGAAAATATAAACATTGTTTACTTCGAATAGTCAATCAGTGATAAAACCTTGACCTGTTGACCTTGATATTACCGTCTCTTGCAACTACAGATGAACAGTCGCGAAAAGTTTGAAAAAGTTTTGTTATTTTGACATAACAGCTATTTTTCAATAAATATATTGATGTTAAATTTATTGAATCAATATGTTAAGTTTCAGGCCAGTTGTACCAAAATTTATAAGCGCTTGCGCACCATAAACGTGGATTTCCACTCAGTGCAAAATGTCGATCGATCGACATTTTGCGATCAATTTCTTCTGAAATACTAATACCGAGGGCCTGATACTCAGGTTACTGAAATACAAGCAATCAAACGCAACGGTCAGGTTGACTGAACGTGTTTCAAAAGAAAGTGATCGCAAAAAGTTGATCTTGCGATATTTTGCACTGAATGGAAATCGGCCTGAAGGCTTTAGTCACAGAATAGATACTAGACCAGAAGGGACACTCCTATGTGTAATGTGTTTTGGCTTGGGAAAAACGTCCGAAATTTTTTATGTGCTATGAAGCCATCCTGGAGTCACACAGCACTTTGTACCTATGTTTGTACCCATGAAAAACTTCTGTGGTGCACTCCAGGATGGCGTCATATGATGGCGTATTTCACATCAGCACTCGTCGAGTGACACTTCTGGTCCATTCTCTATTCTGTGCTTTAGTTGTCCTACGATTTATCACGATGAGATACATTTCACTACACTTTACATGGCGGATCTCGGAACACGGGCGGAGCCACTGGGTGAAGGAGCGCGGGCGGAAAAGGGTGAAGGGAAGGAAAGGCAACTAAAGCCTCTGCAGAAGAGAGAGGGCATGCAACATATACGCACTGCGTACCTATTCTTTTAATTGAAAACCAAAATTGCCCGACTGTTGATTGAATATTGCCCGACTGCCCAACAAACTGGGGGGGCTACCGCCCCCCCCCGCCCCCCGCCCGGTACGCCTATGCTCATTAGTATTCTTTATATAAAGAATACTAATAAGGCAGTATATATCTATTGAATTTGTAGTCGTGTTTGAA
>CACRXK020014579.1:0-12960 GCA_902702795.2 Paramuricea clavata
CAATTCCCATTGTAAAAAACCAACAATGGAAAAGCGGAATTATATCCATTAATGGATCACATACATTCTCATGGTATTACCCATTGATGGATATATGGTGTTACCCATTCATGGATATGATATTACCCATTCATGGATATGATATTACCCATTCATGGATATGCTATTACACATTCATGGATATGGTATTACCCATTCATGGATATGATATTACCCATTCATGGATATGATATTACCCATTCATGGATATGATATTACCCATTCATGGATATATGATATTACCCATTCATGGATATGCTATTACCCATTCATGGATATGATATTACCCATTCATAGATATGGTATTACCCATTCGTGGATATGGTATTGCCCAATCATGGATATGCTATTACTCATTCATGGATATGGTTATTACCCATTCATGGATATGGTATTACCCATTCATGGATATGGTATTACCCATTCATGCTACGTTTACTGTACGTACAATACCCAATAATTAAATGGAAATTAAGTAATTCAATTGTAAAACCCATTTAATATATATTTATTTATATCATAGTGTACTTTCCAATATCCACGGTATCCAAATTTTCATACTGTATCTGTGGTATCAGATAAAATACTTCTTCCAAAATATAGAATGTAAAGAGATAAGAGTACACAATGTTTTTTAGCAACATGAACAAATATGAAGAGAAGTACATCAAACGGTTGTATAAAGAGCACTGACATTTACAACTTTTGCAGTCTTTTGACCATACATCTTGATATATTACAATCTCCTGGCTCAGAGGTTACTTCCACAATCTTTCTATCAATCAATTCAGGTGCCAGCTTCCTCACAGCATTGTCCTTGCTCATGGTACTAGGCACACTATGCATATATTTTTTTAGTAATGGAGTTATCCAGCTTCTCGGGACATCAGAATACTTAATTGCCCCAAATGCAACTGTCACAATAATCTTACAATCTTCAAGAGAAAGCTCATTTTCCTTCTGGTGGCCTATTGACAAAAAACAGTAGTATATTAAGTTCTTTGAAGCTAATTGCATGGCGATAAATACAATACAGTTTTTTTTTCATAGAAAATAATTTTGTTGTGTAGATAATTTTACGTGGTGTTTTCTACAAAACGAAACTATACACAGGGTGTATTAAAAAAAAGTTATCCAAATTTAGCACCCTATTGTGCGTAAATTACTTGGTAAACGTAATTTTTTATATTAAAGATCAGGCTTTTGGCTGTTGAATGACACATTTTTCATACCATTTGGAGGAAAAATGAGTAAATACGAGCTTGAAAGCCAGTTTTGACACATTCGTGAAAACTTATGTGAAAAATTAGGCGCAGTGGTGAAAGAATTCGATTTTGATCAAGATTTTCAATCGAGCTCGTATTAATTCATTTTTTCTCCATATATGTGTGCTATGAAATTGCTCATTATGCTATGAAATTGTGCTCATTCAACAGCTAAAAGCCTGATATTTCTTAATATAAAAAATTATGCTCGTTTACCAAGTAATTTACACACTAGCCTACGAACAGGCTCTCTTTGAACTCTCTTTGAAATTTGAGAGAGCCTGGAGGCCTAGCTAATAAAAACGCGTCTGTGCGTTGCTTAGAACGACGCAGGGTTCCCATTGGTTGAAATTGAATTAACTACATTATACTGCCATAAAAGGTAATTGAATTTACACAACAATAGATTCAAATCGAAAAATATCGTTCTATAGCGAGTTGTATAGAAAACTAAATCTTTGTTTAAAGTTAAAGGATGGACAGTCAAAAGCTCTTAACAATATTCTAGACGGAAACGATGTTTTTGCTGTATAAGAGAGTTTGGCAAATACAACGTTCTTATATCAACAATAGCATCTTTACTCTAAGACAAAGGCAACTATAATTTGCATTCTTGAGCATTCTAGTATGCCGTAGTTGTTCAAACTCAAGTCGTGGTGTCTATGTGAATTCACTTACTATTGCTACTTCAGGAAATTTCAGGGTTGTTTGAAAGAAAGACAAGTGCTTTTAATGTTGTAAAAAATCATGCGTTGAAATCAAGATATGCGTTTTGTTTACATATATATTCGCAGGCTATTACATAAGGCGTGTCTGTATTAATTTGTCACATTGTATTTTACATTTGATTGACAACACTATAAATAGTGATGGGCACAGACGCATTTTTATTGACTAAACCGGCAGGCTCTAATTCAATTCAAAGAGGCTCTAATTCAATTCAACATACTGTAGTTGGATTAGCTTTTTTTGAGACATCCTTTATTATATAACAGTGCGTATATATGTCTCTAGCAGATGTTGATTCAATGAGTAAACCATCAGGAATCCACGAGGGCTTTAACTCTACAAACATGGAGTTTTTATGGACATTGTTACGAGTGAGGGTAGCGAACAAGTGACACCAACCATGAAGTAATCTCTATATATACACTAATTTATATATATTATACCCTTCATACTATATTTCACCTTTAGAGTTGCCAATTTTATCAAAAAAGGATGGCAGGGTGGTGAGCTGGTCTGTTTCTGAATTGTCTTGTGTTTCCAAATCGTTGGGATCTTGCGTTTCCAAATCGTTCGGATCTTGCGTTTCAGAATTGTGACTTTGTGTGTTGTTATTATCTTCTGAAGTGCTTCCTTCATCAAGGGATGATGTCTAAGATATTGAAAAAAAGATTGTTGTTCCATCTAATCAGAGTTGTTTGTTCATCAAAAGATGCTGTTAGTTTTCATTTTAATCAAACTAACTTTTTCTCTGCACCCTTTATCTACAATTTGATCACTTTTTCTTTTCAACGTCCTTCTGTCAACCTGCAAATTATATTTATTCACTATAAATATAGTATCTACTATATGTAAGGCGAAAATGTTTTCAAGTGAAATTTAATAATTTCCAGACCGCATGCAAGCAGAAAATTCTGTCCGCCACAGCTGGGTTTCGGAAATTCTGCTTGTGGCAGGCAGAATTTTCTCCGTGCACGTGGTGGAAATTATGAAATATTTCACTCGAGAACATTTTCTCCTTATCATATTACTGAGTGAACATCAACGCAATACATCAACTGAGTGAACATGTACAAATTTTTCATGTCTTTAGCAAGTTCGAAATGATTTGTTTTTAGATGACATATATATTGTACTTTGCATAGAATATGCAAAACATTTTATTATGCAGAACATTTTATTAAAGCTTATATACTACGTACTACAAATGGGTTAATGCAAACACTTTAGTCAATAGCATGTATATATAAAAATATGCCGACTCCATACTCTTCCAACAAATAATCCTTTATATATAGTTAAAGTGCCTATGTCATAGTTTGGGAATCAGCCTATTTAGATAGTTTAGATGATTTTAAGAACTTTTGCAATATATTTTATAATTCGAAAATTTGATCTTCATGGACTTTCGGGGGCTCAAAGTTGGCGATTTTGCCTATTCTGAGCGTTTGGTCGCCAGCATAAAAGTACTGGGGCGAGAATGCCGGCGTGACGTCAAACCGGGAAGTCATCAAAACAAAATCAAAATACATATGATTTACTGTAGTTTCTTGACAAAATCGAGTATAAATTAGATGTTTCTGGAAATTTCTTCAATATTTCGATTGAAATTTAAATGGAACTATATCCTTAACCTTCGGTTATCCAACTGACAGGCAGATTGGGCGAGATACTAACTTTATGGCTGAGAGTGCAGGTCAAACACATATACGCTGTTGCTATATATTCTATCTCGGTTTCTTGATTTATATACAGAAATATCGAGACAAAACGGCAAAGAACTGTAGGCTGTTGTTAAACCTGATCCAGTAGAATATATTCGCTTTGCCCTCGGTTTTGTCAATGCCAGCCAGAATGGCGGAAATTATTCTGACAAAACGCCTCGTCCACTGATCAATACAGAGTCAGAGGCGTACCATTGCTTGAATTTGGACGTCAAAATGTGTCGTATAAAATTGGCGAGAAGGTGATTAAATACGGTTTTTATGTGATTTAAAACTAAAAGAGAAACTCCAAAGGCAAACTGAACTTGTTCTATTGTTACTGATAGGTATGCAAGAGAAAATTGATCTTTGAATGAAGTCGCGATTCTAGTTTTGCCTGCAAAATGCATATAAAACAAAGAAAGAATAAAATGTATTTATGGTCCTGGGTCACATTGCTTTAAATTTAGATTTTTATTCTTGAATCATACTGTAAAAATCACTTGCTTAAATAGAACAAACTTGTCTTGTCATTTTGAAAATCTTGTTCAGTTCTTTATAACAGATCAGATGAAACCATTTCATTGCCAAATGTAAACAAAGCAATGCCAAGGCAATGGGTCAATCCAGATAATTTCCAGGGATTATACTTACATTCATATGTCGTAATTTGCCAAAATGATCCACGACTTATGAATAAATAATGTCACACCCAATAACCATATATAATATCATTTCATAATTTATAAATATAATAAAATTATTTGCATATTTTTGCAAACTGGCAAGTTCGGCACCTCAAATAAATTGAATAATACAAAGCACAAGTGTTTCAAAATGTTTTCACATTTAATGAAAAATTTACTATAACTTTATAAAGAATAGATGTTTATGACTTAGAAATCAAATCCGTTAGGTCTTTAGGATAAATAATATGGTAAAGACAAGTCATAGCCCAGAAATGGGCGAATCATGAAATACAATAGGCCCCTTCGCTTGCTTTGTTTACATTAGGCATTTTGCTTAGCAGACAAGGTCAAATGTCGAAAAAATACAATACTCAATAGAATATTATAATTTTCAAAATGATTATAGTTTACTATAATTAAGAAAGTGATTTTTATTATTCATGAATCAGAAATATAAAGATGTGTCATATTTTAAAAAATGTAGCCTAGTTGTATTATTTCATGAACACAATTGACCATTTGCGCAATAGACAAAATTTTGATCTAAACAAGTCTAGACAAAAATTTCATCACAGCTTGAAAGAGCATCACAAAATTAGTAATATTCCAAAGTTTCGTTGTGAAATGTTGTAAAATGCGCATAATATAGCCTTGTGAAATTTGCAATTTTCAGTCATTTTAGATTACAAACGGGAAATTGACAGCTCAAAGTGTTCGGGCGACAAATTTCCCGTTTGTATAATCTAAAATGACTGAAAATTGCAAATTTCGCAAGGTTATATTATCCGCATTTTACAACATTTTGCAACCAAAAAAATTTTGGAATATTACTAATTTTGTGATGCTCTTTCAAGCTGTGATGAAATTTTTGTCTAGATCAAAATTTAGTCTATAATTCAAATGATCAATTAGAACACAATTATATAATACATCTTACATTTAGGCGATTTTGCAAGACTAGCTTAATAATAATTCACGAATTTATTCAAATATCAACTTTAAATTTACAGTAATTCATGAATACATGTCGATATAATAAAACAAGTTCACTTTGCCTTCAGAATTTCTCTTTTTAAATCATATAAAATTCGTATTACCTACTTTTTCACAAAATTATTTACGGTACATCCTGACGCGGCTATGACGCCCAAATTCAAAGCAAACCGGCGGTTTCAGCCACTTCTATTGGTCCTGGACGAGGTGTTTTGCCCACAATAATTTGCAATCTGGCCTGTATTGACAAAGAGAATAGATTCTCCTGGATTGGGTTTAACAACAGCCTACAGTTCCTTGCCGTTTTGTCCCGACATTTCTGTATATAAAATCAAGATAGATTAGCATCAGCGTATACGTGTTTGACCTGCACACTCAGCCATAAAATTAGTATCTCGCCCAATTTGCCTGTCAGTTGGATAACCGAAGGTTAAGGATATAGCCCAATTAAATTTCAATCGAAATATTGAGGAAATTTCCAGAAACATCTAATTTATACTCGATTTTATCATGATTTTATCAAGAAACTATAGCAAATCATATGTATTTTGTTTTGATCAGTTCCCGGTTTGACGTCACATCCGGCGTTTAAGGCACTCTCGCCCTAGTCCTTTTACACTCACGGTTAAGCAAAAAATTGCCAACTTTGAGCCCCTGAAAGTCCATGAAGATCAAATTTTCGAATTATAAAATATATTGCAAAAGTTCTTAAAATCTTCTAAACTATCTAAATAGACTAATTCCCAAACTATGACATAGGCACTTTAATAATTTGACACATGCACACAATGCATTTGAAGGTGTTGCATGCACGCCCAGACTACTTCCTATTCAAAACAATGAGCACCCTAATTAAAATCAATAAGTATAAGATTTAGATTACTACACACTTGTCAATTAATTATCTCACCAATGTATAATCATATCCATTCCTTACACTTTGTCGCCTTTCGTTCATGATGTCTATAATGTGCTGCCGAATTGCTGCTTTGTCAAAGCCAACAGTCTCAAATATGCAATCATCCAGTTCATCAACAAGAGCGTCCAGTTGTTCTGTTTTTCTTGCTTGTTCTTTCTGAATATAGGAATATTGTTGCCAGGCCATTTCTTGATGGCTGCAGCTCTAACAGCTTTCTTCCTAAAATTAAAATGCAACTTAATTAGACATCAAGATATAATATAATGCAACTGTCATCAGAAACAGATTTTCATATTTTCGTTCGGGGTGGGGGTGGATAAATATCTGGGGGGTGCTGCTGCTTGCTTTGGCCGGGGCGGCAACGCCCGGAAAAAGTTTAACAAAATCTGTTTTCTAGGCCTGTATGGCGAGATCTGAGACCATAATATTGGTAATTTTACAAATTTAGTAGTAAGAACTAATAATCAAAATATATGAAACTATCAAATCAAAATATATATTATTTGTGGGGGTGCAAAAAGTTTTGGGGGTGGTGCCAAATGCCTCTGCGGGGGTGCAAATCATTTCTGGGTGGGTGGGGGGGGGGGTGCGCACCCCCTCTCCCCCAGAAAATATGTGCCTGATCAGAAACACCCACTTGGGAAACTCATTACTCATGGAGGATTAGACTGCTGAAGAAATGAAAATGCCACACCTATAGCTTGTTTGCAATCAAAGCCAACTTGGTTGATTTTTCAAAACACACATGCATGGCAACTATAACATTTTATTTCATATTCTTCATTTTTTGTCGTATTGAGCCAATAAAGACTGTAAAACTAGCAAAAATACAAAAAGATATGTCAAAACAAGCCAGAAACTATTAAATTAACTCCACTACTTAACTAAAATATCAGACAAGGTGGAAAACTATTTTTTCAGGCGAGCATCTTCCTTCAAACCTACACTCCCCAAGAGACTGGGATCAACTCTTTCATGCTAAAGCATGCAGGCTGCATGTGTTATGGATTAAATATTTCTTGTTTTTATTCTCTCATTTTCTGATTTCTTAACGCCCCATGTTTCTCCGGAATGGGGAGTGTACTTTTGAAGGGAGATGCTCACCTGAAATAGTTTTCCACCTCGTCAGATATTTTTTACACCTCATTATAAATGATGGATCATATTGACCAATAATTCTGAAGTTCAAATAGCACCATTACAACCCAATTTCCTGATCCCCATGGTGGGGGAGACTTTTTATTAAGTGACAGCCATTAGAAAAGTGATGGGGGGACAGAAAAAATTCATACAAGCAAAAAAGGTTTGGAAAAAATGTGCGACAGAATTGTTTCAGAAAAAAATTGCAAGCAACAATAGAACTTCTTTAATTTTAAATTAGAGATAAATTTTAACTCTTTGAAAATCTTTAGGATATTAGTTCTAACAAAAGTACAGAAATTTCATTTCTGATTATCTTTTGATACTCCAAATTTGAACATTTTTCTGCTCAACACCAACCATGGGCCAGGCTCAGAGAGGTTGGCAGCGCCCTATGTTGATCAAGCTTCCAATGCCTCTGTCAATAACAATCTCTTATTAACATTATATATATTTTGTTTTTTTTTTGTATTTCGATTTTGCTGACAACAGTTTCAATTTATATAGTTGTATTGGCTAAAAAAAATGTTGCTTGCTAGGTAACACATTTATAAAAAAATACTTACACAGAGGACGATCTCAAAAAATGCAAATATAAACCCATCCTGCCATCACTTTTCTAGTGGTCCGTCCCACTAATGACATAATATTAATGGGCTATTACAATTATTATCCGCACCCCCCTGTTGAGGAACCTTGGAATTTCCAGGGGAGGGGGTGCATTAACCTTGGAATTTCCAGGGGAGAGGTGCATTAACTTTAAATTTCCAGGGGAGGGGGTACATTAACCTTGGAATCTCCAGGGGAGGGGGTGGATTAACCCTGGAATTTCCAGAGAAGGGGGCATTCAGGATCTGGAGTTCCAAGGGGAGGAGTAATTCTCACATGGAATTTCCAGAGGGAGGGGTAAATTTCATGGGATGGAAATTCCATAGGAGGATATATGTTAGAGGGAAATTTCCGGGAGTAAATGTCCCATGATGGAAAGTCGATAGGGAAAGGTAATTTATACATGGAAATTCCATGGACAGGGCCAAATTTTAAATAGAAATTCCATGGGGAAGGCCTAATTTAAAATGAAAATTCCATGGGCAAGGGTAATTTTTACAAGGAAATTCCATGGGAAAGGGTAAATTTTACATGAAAATTTGTGGAAATTCCAGGGGAGTACCGACATGAGAAAGGGGTTCGTCAACAGGGGGGGGTGCGGATAATAATTGGAATAGCCCAATATAAAATCTATGCCAAATAGATTTGTCTCGGACCAACAATAAAACTGCAAGATGAACATCTGCCACACAAATATACAGGGTCAAACACAAGGATTGTTAATGATTAAACCTTAACAGTACATCACATATCAGTTTTGCATATCATATGATACAAAACAAGTGAAACTCCAAAAATCGATAACATTTTTATTTATCTACGTTTCGACTATATTTCAGTCATCATCAGGATAAACTAGCTAGGTTATATATCAAAAGCGGTATTTATATGAAGAAATATGATACAATAGTTAGGTTGATTATTAACGAAATAATGAAATATGATTAGTTCTTTAGAAGCTTTAAGTCCATGATTAAGTTCAGGGTTATATCTTTGAATAGCGAGGGATTCTTGATATAGTGAAAGGGACCAATGGTTATATTTATCAATTATTTTAGTGTTGTTGAAAACATGTTCAGCCATTATACTGGTTTGATCAGACTTTGCGTCATCGTCGGGATAAAGTTCTAAAAGGGCTTTAATATGTTGAAACTGTTCGCAAGTAGAGAGGTGTTGATGGATTACAGATTCTGTGTGATATGAATGTTCCTTAGTTCTGGTGTATAAGCAGCGATCAGTTTTGCCTATGTACCTACCATTACATCCAGGGCAAGTAAATTCATAAACTACAGAGCTTTGATAAGTTTTCGGGGTTTTATCTTTGCATGACACAAATACGTTGCTGTTAATGGTTTTCCAGTTAATAATGAATCGTTAATAATGAATAATGAATAATATCATATGCGTGCGAGTCTTTCAAATATTAAAATTTTCATGTTAATAATGAATAATATCATATGCGTGCAAGTCTTTCAAATATTAAAATATTTTAAGAAAATGGCTGCCATTTTTAATATGTTAATTATTGTACTCCACACTGAACACACTTACTTCGCATTATATATGCGTTTGTTTACTTCGGTGCATTCTTTTAACTCCTTATTTGATGTTTTTTTTCGGGAGACCACAATAATTACAGGGCTTTCCATTGTTTTTTTGACATCCAGTTGGGAGATAACAAGTCGCTGAAATTTAAGTTGTGAACCTACTGTATTCAGTCCACAACGTTCAAGCTGAGAAGTTGTCCCTTTGGTTGCAAGTAATTCAATGGCAAAGCCGTCAATCTGTTGGTTTACAGATGTAAAAAATATTTACGTGTATTATCAATTGTTAACAGATAGACTGATGAAAATACGTTTATAAAAGTGACGTATTTATTCTATATGTAAACAGGCACACGACCGAAGTCAGTTCAGACACAGTACACCTGCACATTTTGTCGTGACTTCTTCCCCCCAATTTTTTTTTATCCAGTCCAATACATCTTCTTCAGTCATACTCTGAAAGTCAGACATCTTACATATAAAATGCGTATACTACTTTAAATCTTTATTCCTTGCTGCACAGT
Organism: Paramuricea clavata; assembly: GCA_902702795.2. Taxonomy (NCBI): domain Eukaryota; kingdom Metazoa; phylum Cnidaria; class Anthozoa; order Malacalcyonacea; family Plexauridae; genus Paramuricea; species Paramuricea clavata. Next base: position 10,152 of record CACRXK020014579.1, read on the forward strand.
TTTCATGCTTCGGTGCTTCTTCTTCGATTGCTTGTTTTGGACCTTTTGGCGCCTTTTCTAGTTTCCGTTCACGTGACAATAAATCGAAATATGATTGGCCGTGTGTCATCACAACCTACAGAGCTGGAATTTGGTGGGAATATTTGACAGATGTTTTCATGTTTGTTTTCGTGCTGGCTATGTACTATTAATCAATTCAACTTTTTTTAATCTTTTTAATTGTTATGGGATAATAAAACTGTTGGCTCTGTCATACCCCATAAAATGCTTGGGGCTGCTGAAGCAGTCGGGAACATACGTAGAGGCGCATGGCAACAACACAATATCGTTTATCCTATGTACATGTTCATTGTCCGTGCCAGGTGTGCAATTCAAACGCTGTGTCGTCTATTGCAACAGAACATCGACATTGGAGCAGGGCATGTGAATGTATGGATACTGATGTTGAGTAAGTTACCAGCAAGTTGATAAGCAGTAGCGAGTAACCCTGTAGGGTGCCAGTGGACCATGGTCTATTGGTTCATGGGCCCTCTAGATGGATGTGGCCCAACATAAAAGTTAATTTTTGGTAGTGTGACTGGGTTTTAGCTAAATCTTCAATATTTGCAGTCACTTTCGTAGTGAGGTGAGTTAATTACGCGATTCTGTGTTATTCTTGGGTGGGGGTTTAAACTTTAGAGGGTTTAATATTTATTGTTATATAGTTAGTGTCAAAGTTCAATTTTTCTGTTTGCCGATTGGTCAAAACCGTATCACGTGCCGGTCCACAAACGTCATGTTAGGCAACCGGTCCACAATGAAACATTTATTGACCGGTCAATAATAAAATGGGTGCAATACACATGCGTGTCAACCCCAAAGTTGCTGGAAACATTTTTTTTCACCAACATTTTTGGGGAAAATATGGTACCGTGGTAATTTTTGGCCCAATGTAGAAATCTTATGCAGCCAGATGTGGTAATTGCCTCGGAAAAAACCTGGTCACACTGAAGGGGTCCCACTTTTCTTCTTGACCAAATGTAATTTCCAAAACTGAGGAAAAACTCGGGGGAAGAGCAAATGAATTGGTAAATCTTCCAATAAATAGTCCTACAATCTCCTAATTTTCAGGAAGTAACAAGTGTGGGCACTGGAACCCCCACTCGCTTAGGGCTCGTGTGTTGTACATGTGCATATATCCCAGCTCATAGCGTTGTAGAACATTGTGATATCTCTTTATATGTTCTAAAATTCTTGCTGAAAGCACGTGTACAATTTGATAATAACTAAAAAAACATATGGTTTCTTTAATTACGATTGATTGCAATCATATAAATATAATTGATAGTTTGTATTGGTCTTCCGTGGTAATGCTGGTATGATCATGATCCAACAATTCAATAATTAAGGCATTGTGAATTTATAGCAATATCTTATAAAAGTGCAAACTGTTAATTAGATTGTACACTCGTACATCAACACTGTTTATTTTTAGAAGTGAAACAGCCAAGTGTTCTGACGGTGAATTAGGTGGAGGTCTGAATGATTTAGATGTACATCTAACTGTTGGCAACAATATCGCACACACCACTTTTCATGAGGATATGTCTTCTCTTGGGAGTACCAGTATGGAACCTAGTGATGATGAGTGTGATCCAATAGCAGACGGTGATTGCACACTTGAGTCTCCTTTGACTAATCCTGACGAAAGAGAAATCGTTACTGCAATTTTAGAAGCACTGAATTTGGTGGACCAAATGCAAGGCTCTCATAAAGATTTTGTCGATGTGTTGGAATTCGCAGAAAAACTGTATTCAAGAAACTACGATGGGGAACAACCAGTGAAATATATGTGGCCCAAGAGTTGGAGGGAGACAGAGATGATTTTAAAAAAATGTGGCTACAGTGATCCAAAGGAATATTACATATGCTTGGACCAGTCTCACTATTCAAAATGGGACGTCATGTTGAATTCTGAAGACAGTTGCAAGTACTGTGGAAAAAGTGGAAACATAAAGTATTATTATCTTGGATTGCCAGACAAAGTCAAAAGATGGTGTTCAAATGCTAATATGTGCAAGGAAATGATGGCACATTGGGAAAACAAAGAACACTGGATACGTGGCATTGGATCAAACTTTATTTTGAAAGAAGTATGGGACGGGTCTAGATTTAATGAGTTATCCTGGTTCTGCAACCCTGAGTGTTCCTGGATGTTACCTTTTCGATGTAAATTTTGCAATTCTGTGATTGGTGCTAAAGAAATAGAAGAATCAGAACAAAATGAAGAATGCTACAATGTCCAATGTTCAGAATGTGGTACTAATCATGATCATATACCATGCTTTACCAATGGAAACCCGCATAACATTGCACTCATTGGGCACTGGGATGGTTGGCAACCATTTGGTTACCCAGGGTCTCATAGTTGTGGCAAGTGCATGATTTTTGTTATTTAATCCATTAAATAAATGTGTAATAAGTTCAGTATAAATTTACATTTTAACCCATTAAGCCATAATGCTCCCAAATGAGCCAAATGCCAGACGATTTTACTCGTCTTGTGCTTTAATGGGTTAATATTTCTATCAATGCCAGATGACTTTACTTGTCAAGTGGAAGAGTAGTGGGGCATTAATTTATTAATGGTTAGTATCATAAAGCACACAGATGTTTACAATTCAAATTAAATGAATTTGCTAATATTCAACTTTTTCAAATTGGTGATTTGTAATTGGCCCCATGGAACCAAACATTTTGACTTGATAAACAGTTTAAATGCTGTTACTCAACACTGACTATTTTTACGTATTAATAATGAACGGAACTC
>CACRXK020014580.1:0-12960 GCA_902702795.2 Paramuricea clavata
AGGGCCGTAGGAAGCTCTTTCGATTGGGGGGGCTGAAAGCGAGGGCCGAAGGCCCGAGGAAATTTTTAAATTTAGAGTCTCTAAAATGCCATTTCCTGGACTTTGGGGGAAGATTTAACAGAATTCTGATAGTCAGAAAACAGCGTTTTAGTATGTCGAAATTTACAGGAAAGTATGGGCCAGACTGTAGTATTATAAATGCGCGGCCGGAATTTTCGTCGTAAATGGCAGTTGCGCGGAAATGAAGGCAGAACATTTGAGAAAATTTCGAAAATCTGGAGTCTCTAGATGGTCTGAAATGGCATTTTCAGAGTTTTCTTTCGCAAGACTCAACACGCAAAAGACAAAATAAATCATTAGTTCATCAAAAATGTGCAGATTTTGTGGGATTTTCTTGAAAATGCGCGACAGAAATTCAGCTAAAATTTCTACGCGAGGAACGATCTGGAGTATGAGTAATATCTTCATTCTTTGCAGTTTGTCACAGATTAAATGATAAAGTTTGCATGATTTTGAAAAAAGAATGATTATTAGCAAAACACACAAAAAGCAGAATAATATACATACAGTATATATTGCCGTTTTGTTAAAAAAATATTAATAAAATTGAAAATTTAAAAATCTCGTGTTGTCATGGCAACACTCAACCTCGTTCCCAGGTGCTTTCGTATGAGGACGAGGCGAGGCACGAGAAAGCCCTGGTCTGGGCCGGTCAATTTTGCATTCTGATTGGCTAACACCATATTGTCTAAAAATAACTGAACTTGACAGTTGACAATAACAATTCAACATTTGTATTTTTATGATTCTTGTGAGTATGAGAATGTTTTGCAAAATAATATTTCGAAGTAAAGCCTGGTTCACATATGCCTGCGGTATGCCTGCCACTGTATCATTATGCCTCTACTTGCCGCCGAAATACCGGCAAAGTTGAACTCAAGTCAACTTTCCCGGCCTACCGCCGATGTAGCTGTGGCACTGGAGGCAATCGGCGAACAAATATTCACATAATTCACATTTTAAGCTACCACCGGCATGGTCGCCGGTACGTCGCCGGTACGTCGCAGGCATATATGTGAACCAGGCTTAAGACGTTTTCCCGACTGCATGATTTACTTTCTCCTTGGCCGGTTACAAAACTTAAAAGCAGTGTCGACGTGAGCCGTGATGTTTCCTGACAAAACAAGAAACGTCTACTATTATTTAAGCTGTAGTTTTCCGTGTACAGTATTTATAATGTAGAACAGATGTCTGATGAAATACTACGCGTATTGCATTGTAGTAATATTTTAATTTACAATATTCTGTACTGACAAATAAAAGCAACACAAACAATTAAATGAAACTACTAAATTAATTTAGGCTCCGTTTACTTGTAGAATATTCCGAACACTTGAAACTTGCGACTATACGATAAAATAGAACAAAGATTGTGAAGGAGATAAAATTCAGTTGTGGGCAAGCATTGCTCCTGAACGGCAACTAGTGTTGGTGTCCGGCGAAACGGCAAGCGAATCCATATATTCCTGTCAACAGCGTAAACAGGTTACGCGAGGTTTTATATTTGTGTTTATTTATATTGAACTAAGACACATCTATAAGAGCATATTTAAACTAAGTATTAATAGCAATAGCCATACTGTTCAAAACGAAAGAAAGTAAATTTCGTGTGAATCACCACTTGCATGGTGACGCCTAGATCGGCAGCTGTAGCGTAGCTAGGAAAAAATGATTGGTCATGCTATTAAATCACTGAGTACCAAGCCCACCATGGTTGGCGCCGAGCGAAAAAAAGTTTAAAAATTAGGGCCTCTAGATCGTCGGAAAGGGCCTTTTCAGACATTTATCTATTCATATTCATACAAAACATTTGGGCAATTTAGCGTCACTCGAACTTAATTTCCTGCTTTCTGTGCGGCGAAACGTATGGAAATTCATATAATAAACTCCATACAAAAAGCAAAACAGCTTCAGGAAAACACAATAAAACAATCTGTAATAATTATTTTATTTCAGCATGAACAGCATTACTAATTACGGTACATTACAAATAACTCAAACGAGTATAATTTTTTTATAACTTCACACGCAGGATCAGATTGGGTGCAAACTGCAAACAATAATCAAAAAGTTATGGTGCTACACTAGAACGACAATCATCATTTCCAACGAAAAAGAAGTACATAAAAGCATACAATTATAAGCCATAAACAAATATGTAAATGCAATACAAGCTTTCTGTACCGATAAGGTGAAGACTGGTGCAATTTTCTGTGCAAGTCTAATTAATATGGATATTATACCTCACAATGAGCTTGTCCAATCAGAGAACTAAATTTGTACCACATGACCATGGTATTTTTCAGCGAATACTATGACCTAGGCAATTTGAACCCTGGGTGTTTTACCCGGGGCCATGGTATTCGACTTCGAATACCACGCTTGAGCGGGAAATTCGACTTTTTTAAATGTAAAGTTATCAAAAGTTGTGTTTTGAAATTAAAAGTTAATTGAATGGTATTTGTTTTCTACTTATTTTTGAAAGGTTCGGTATAATATACCATTTATAGACCTTTCATTCGGGGTATTCCACAAAAAATTACCCTGCGGGATGAAATATTCCTCGGGCTTCGCCCTCGGAATATTTCATCCCTCAGGGTAATTTTTTGTGGAATACCCCTCGATTCAGGTCTATAACTGATAAAAATAGTAAAAGAATAACATGGAAATTATGTGTCACCACATGTCATCACTCATCATGAGCCACCACATTTGAGTGGATATTTCCCATATAACTCTGGTCATCTAATAAAAAAATAAAACTTATAGTAAAAGAAATATATGAAATTATATTTTGGGGTTACCACATTCAAGTGGTTATCTCCCCAGGAAGAGTTATATCATGGGCTCACCACATTTGAGTGGATATTTCCCTTATAACTCAGGTCATCTAATAAGAAAAATAATAGACCTCGTAGCAAAAGCAAGATATGAAATTAAATTTTAGGGTCACCACATTCAAGTCAAGTGGTTATCTCCTCAGGAAAAGTTATATCATGAGCTATCACATTTGAGTGGATATTTCCCCTATAAATCTGTTCATCTAATAAAAAATAAAACTTATGGAAAAGAAAGATAAGAAATTATATTTTGGGGTTATCACATTCAAGTCAAGTGGTTATCTCCCCAGGAATAGTTACATCATGAGTCACCACATTTGAGTGGATATTTCCCCTATCGCCTGTATTCTAGCTAAAAGGTCACTCATGCTCACACTCAATGAGTGGAGGTTTGATCTGAGCTTCTCTTGAGTGTCATTGCTGTTTTGGCAATGCTAGGGAGTTAGTGTCAAACCTTACTATGTGATTACTCATCCTCCACCTATTAAAAAACAACATTGACACTCAAGGTAAGCTCAGACAGAATCTCCACACATTGAGTGTGAGCTTTTAGAACACAGACATATAACTCTGGTATTGGTAATTGTAGTAAAAGAAATATTAAATTTTATTTTGAGGTCACCACATTCATGGAGATATTTCCCCTATAAATCTAATATTCCCTGATATAATTTCAAGGAACTATAATAATGCACCTATCAATGTTAAGCACCTGAGGTTGTCGGGCATATGTGTTTTTTTTATAATCAATTGAATTGCATCCCTACCCTGGGGATTTTGATTAGCATTTTGGGCCTGAGTTAGGGCAATTTGAACCAAATGACTTTTATTAATATAGTATTTATTGCAATTTATTGCAAAATGGTGGGGTATTTGACCAATATTTATTGCCCGACGGTGGGGCATTTGATTGAAAATTTGCTAAAAAATATCAAATGCCCCAGTACCCCACATATGCCCGACCCCCCAGCTCTGGGGTTTAACATTGATAGGTGCATAACATGGCCAGCAAAACATTGCCTTCTTGGTTAAACAAGTAAAACTACCACAAAGCCAATCTTTGTTTGTGTACCAACTCTCCTGAAAGCTTCTATCTCCAGTAGTCGATTGTAAATTCGGCATTGGCCGTTGTGTTACAATTATATTTTGCTCGCCTAATTGAAGAGCAGAGAATTCTGAATTCATATCACTTATAATATCTGCTTCTGTGGAAGCCGTCACGCTTCCTGAAGCCATTAAAATGCAAATTAATACAATGCGAAATCACTTACCTTGATCAGTTGACACCTGAACGGAGTATTCGACTAATTTGAGCGTGAATTATCTCGAACAGAAAGACTGTATCAAAGGACAAAGGCTCAAGTCATGCACTGGAAAATGAGCATGACTAGATGTTGCGAAACAGCGCGTCTGAGCATGCGTAGTTGCCATTATCCAATCAGATTGCCAGTATTTCTGCTATAAAATATATTACTTGGTCATGCTGATTTCAGAATTGAGTGGAACATGCTAGCTGTACACCGCGAAATGAGTGGAACATGCTGTACACACAAAATTCACACGAACTTGCCATGTTTGTTGCTCGGTAACCTATGCAAATGAGCAATATTCTGCCGAAAATGACATAATATAGCGAAATCTTGTCTAAACTACTTGTGAAAGTTTCGAAAAGCTAAAAGATTTGAATTTGAAATTTAGCGGAAAGAAATTCTTTATTTTTGGGGAAATGTTTGGTCATGCTCAGCATGACCAGCATGACCGCTAGCTACGCCACTGTTACGATCGGCTAGATGCAGCTTGGATGCAGGTTTGCCTGCGGTTGAAAATCTCCAGAAATATGTTGGTATATCTTAGAAAACATAGACGGGGTCTAGTCTTCAGAGGTTTCAGCTGATTCGTGCCAAACTTCGCTCTACGCATAAATAATATCGATTGAGAAGTCTTTTGGCTGTTGATTTGTTTCGAAGACTTGTATATATATTTCATTAAAGAATATCTCGCCACTCCTTGACGAGTAGCTGTCAAATACTGCCAGTTTTTGGGTAGTCACGTGACCGGCCCAGACCAGGGCTTTCTCGTGCCTCGCCTCCTCATACGAAACCCCTGGAAACGAGGTTGGGCAACACTTGAACGAGCCTGCGTTCAGTATTAGCCATTTCCAAATACTTCATGTTAATTCGATGTTTGGGAAATATAGGCGAGGGGTTGCTGCATGCATATATTTCTAGTGTACATATTGCTTATTAATGTCCTCCGGTTAACGATTTGGTCCTCCATCTTTTTCCCTCAGTATAAAGGCCGGTTGACAGTTTGATCCTTGGCATAACTATAATATTTCCTGCAGTCGAGGAATGCCTATTCCATTTCACGAAATTCCATTCCGCGAGACTTCCGAACCCCCCCCCCCTCCCCATTCTCACTATAAGGAGTGGGGGGGGACGCTGTGAATGGCATACTATTCTCAGCGGTTTCCCCACGTATTTAAGTGAGTATCCAATTAGCACAGATAAGTCACTGTGCGACCGAGAACGAATACAACCTGTTCAGAAGCGTATTTCTTCCACATCGTTTTTACCATATCCTCCACTCCGTTACCGTTTGGCAGTTGGGCATGTTCTTTCCCGCCCTTCTCACCCCACGTAATTCCACATCATTATTCTTCTTCACTGAGTTCGTCTGCCGAGCCTGCCCATGGGGGTAGAATGCATAAAAAAGTTGGGGGGCACCGGTCTCGAGGGGCACTTTTGGAGTGAAAAGGGCACCTCAAATTTTTTTCACGGAAATGTTGGCAACGGGGGAAGGGGGGGGGGGGCAGGACAGATAAATAGGTAGATCAACTTTATTTAGGCATACTAATCTCGTTCAACATTATGCTGATTTCCGTGAGAGGTGTACTGACTAACTATTACAATGTTAAGACTATTTTACTAATACATACAAACTATTATTAAATAAATGCTATTCAATATTCACTTAACTAAACTACTTAAATTAATCAGTAAATGGGAGGCACAGGAGAAAAGGTTTTTACAAAACGAGTTGTAAGATATCGAATTTCGAATATTTTCTGGTATTCTATTCCATTATACAGCCCCACTGTAACTGAAACTTTATTTTAAATTCTGTCCTGCGCCTTGGAATAAAAAGACCAGATGAAAAGCCTCTTAGATTATAACTATTAACACTGTTGGAAAATGTTACACAGTCTTTGTGGAGCTAATTGATTTACTGTTTTGTACATGAGTTTGGACTTCATTAATGCTCTACGTTCTTCAAGAGATGTCCAACCGAGAGCAATACGAGCTAAGATAGACTGTCCATGCTCATTTTTAAAATTCATAAATAATCTAGCCGCTCGATTCTGCAATTTTTGAAGACGTTCGCCGAGGCCTTTGCCAATCTCATCCCAAACTTCACAACAGTAATCAAAATGCGGCTGGATCAATGCACTGTACACCAGCACTGTATTTCTGTCGACAAATTCTTTAAGTTTGTTTTTTAACGCATCAATCTCCGAAGATACTTTACTAGCGATATATTCAATATGTTTTTCCCAGTTTAGGTTCTCATCGATTTTAACTCCCAGCACTTTTGCCCATTTTACTCTTTTGATTGCATGGACATGTGTCGATCTTAACTGTGGGTTGGACATCCATGCTATTAATCTTAGGGCGTGATCCAATCAAAATAATATATTCCATTTTCGCAATATTTAAGCTAAGTTTGTTTGAAGACAACCACACTTTAAGATTTTTCAAGTCCTTATTTGCTATCTCTTCTGTTTATTTACTGTTTTGCCCACAGCTGTAAGGCTGGTAACATCTGCAAACATCCTTGGTGTTGTATGTTTGAGAAAATTTGGCAAATCAATTACATAGATAATAAACAGAAGAGGGCCAAGTATACTTCCCTGAGGGATGCCGCAAGTTATTCCTCTCTGGTCTGAAAGCATTCCATTTAGCTGACATCTCTGTGTTCGATTTGTTAAGTAGTTACTTAGTAAATCTAGTGCCAGTCTAGGGCTTTATTACCAAAGCCATACTGTTCGAACTGACGTAAAAGGATTTCATGATTGACAGTATCGAATGCTTTCTTTAAATCGAGAAGAACAACTATGTTGTATAGGCCACGGTCCATGTTAATATACCATTCATTAGCACAATCTAAAAGTGTGGTATAGTTGTGGAATGAAATTTTCTAAAACCAAACTGATGTTCTGAAAGAATATTCTGTTTCTTTAAATAATCATACACTTGGTCGTACAGAATCCTTTCCATCAGTTTGCTGACCACAAGCAGGTAAAATTGAGATTTTTCTATAGTTATCTAACATGGTCAGTTGGCCTTTTTTAAAAATAGGAGTTACTCGCGCTACTTTCCACTTCATCGGGAATCTGTCAGTAGCAATAAACATATTAAAAATCCTTGTTAAAGGCTCTGCAATAGCAGGAGCTGCAGCCTTTAGTACTTTAACTGAAATTCCGTCAATACCTGTAGCTTTGAAGATAGTTAATTTGGTTATAAGTCTGTAAACTGTTGCAACATTTACAGGTTGGAAAATAAATCTCTCAACTGGTTCATGTTGAGGAATGAAATCTCGAAAGCTACAGTTGTGTTCGTATTCAATTTTTTTGGCAAGTTTAGAACCAACATCGGTAAAATAATCATTAAAACCATTAACCAGTTCACTAGTTGAAGTAACTGTTTTCTCTAGTAAATTATTTTCATTAACAATATTTTGCTTCCGACTTTTTCCTAGTATCTCATTAAATTAACTGCTTTCCACGCATGTTTTGGGGTCGTTTTGTTATTAAGGAATTTTGTTGCATAGTATTCCCTTTTAGCATTTCGCAAGGCAATATTTGCAGCATTTCGAGATGACCTGTACAGCTTCCAATCATTTTTATTATTGGTTTTTATTGCTGCACGTTTAAAGTGATCTCTCCGGAAACAACTTATTTTTAACAGTTTTATTGAACCAGGGAACAATTTACCCTTTTTACTTAATATTTTTTATCTCTTCCGTGCGTGTTTGTCAAGCACTTGAAGAAATAAGGTTTTCCAGCATTCCCACATTTCATCCACGTTTTGTTTGCAGTCAAGCTCTACCCATGGAAGCATATAAAAGTCACTAAGAAAGCTTTCAACATTAAATTTCCTCAAGTTTCTAAATTCAACCGAATTTTGAGAATCTCTTTTAATGACAGAATTTAGTTTACGTGTTGCATAGATTAAACTATGATCACTTACACCGAGATGCACGACGCCTGATCGAATAATTTTATCCGGAGTGGAAGTAATGCAAACATCAAGTATTGATTTTGTAGATTCAGTAACACGTCTAGTATCATCGATAAAGCATTTTAACATTCGACAAATTTGAATCGAGTAGATTACAGTTCAGATCAAATAACATGTAGACTCCTTTGTTTTCATTATCCACCATTTGAATTAGCATTTCAATTTTTGAAAAGGTCTCAACACTATAGTATTGTCTATAAACACTCGAAAAAATGAAAGACTTACTATTGGCTTGTTTTATTTCCAAACAAACGGCTTCTAGATCGTTTGGAAATAAATCTGGACGGTTTTCATAGTTTACATGACACCTAACGTTTTCTCCATTTCGTTTTCGATCAGAGCGCGGTATATCGTAACCCTCGATACTCATATGGTCGTCCGAAATAGAGGAGTCAAGGCTACAGGGCCGTTGCGAAGGGATATGGATTGGGGAGTGTCGAAGGTCAAATTGCCGAGTGACGCTAGTTGAATTTGCCGAGTTTTTCAAAAAATTTTAAAGTTTAGATATAGGTATAATGAGAGCCAAATTGGTGTCGTTGTAATAAGGGACACCAATGTGGCTCTTGTTTTGAAATGGATGCCTGTTCGTGTGTCGGTTGCTATACAAAGCAATCAGGTTTTTTTATATATAAAATATGACATTTTAAGAACAACCATATATAAGGTCACGAAATCGAAGCACGCAATAACTGGAACCACAGCTCAATATGAACCTGCCCTAATAACATGAATGAATTCGTGCGTTTGTTTTCAAACAGGAGTATTATTTTAATTTATTTAGATTAAACATATAAAGCTGAAAAAAATTAAATTTAGCATAGCGGTCTATATTGTGTTTAAATAAGTCCTAAATCGAGACTGTGTCTATGTGCGCACGGCAACGGTTTTTAGCGTTTTTGCAGTGGGGATTTCAAATTTAGCGTTTAGGCGCCTTGTTCACATTGATTATTTTTCCATAAACCAATTTTTTGACAAAACACTAGTCAGTTTTTAGTCTTCGTTTCCAAATTCAAACACGGCGTTTAATTTTCGCCTTCCACTTTCCTGTTCACACGACAACAAAGCTAGTGCCAAAACGACCAAACGTTCCAGACATAGAAAACGAATCTTTGGCATCGTTTTCTGACGTCGTTTTCATACGTCTTCGTGTAAACAGAACGTGAAAATGGTACTTTCAGTTTCAGAAACGCATTACAACCAAAAACACTCGGCGGAAACGTTACTGTGTGCACATAGTCTGAGTAAAGGCTGATTTCCACTGTTGCGTTTTTGATACGTACGTATACGCACGTAAAAGTTTAAATCCGTTTAAATGTTACTTATGGAATAACCAAATAAATAAAGCAACAGCATTTAGTGTTCCGCAAGTTTTAGTATGCATTTGTTAACTTATTTGTAAAATATTTAAAAAATTGAAGGATTCAAAGTTTTACGTGCGTGTACGTGCGTACGAAAACGCAACAGTGGAAATCAGCCTTAACGAGTGTCTTAGCCTGTGGTGCAGACGCGCATCTCCGCAAAGTCAGCAAAGTTATCCAAGTATCTGCATGTGATTGCATTGATATTTTGTTTCAATATTTTCATGGCAATTTGATGAATTTAACCTTTTTTATCCCCAGGCATCGAATAGACAATTTATAATTTTTTTGTATTTCGAGCAGTCTTAAAACACTCTTAGTGGTGGATAGTGGGCTTTTGTACGACCCGATTTTCCAAGCGTTTAAATTTTATGCGTCAGAAAGCGAGTAAAACGGCCCGATATACAACCGATGATACCGATCGCTGTATGCGGTATGTCTTTCAAAACTGTAGGGCGTAGGCTGATCGGAGTTAACAGTAATTTCGCTAAAGAACTAAAGAAGACAAGCCCGTTCTTACAGCATGGTTGTCTTTCTCTTGGTCTTCTCCTCTTGTGCCTGTGGAGTCATCTTGAGGATATTGGGCCTCTGACGACTCAAAAATATACTCTCTTTGGCTTTGACTGCGCTTTGCAGCCTCAAACTCGCTATCCCTTATGGCAAGTTTGATCGTGCCTCTTACGGCAATCGTTGTCAAAAATCGAATTACATTCAAGACACTGAAGTTTTATTTTGTTTTATTCGGGTTTTGAACCGCGCATAATTGATAAAGAGCCTTCGCTATAAGAGCAATCGAGCGAAGAACATGCCCGAGGATTAGGAACTGTTGATGTGTTAGTCGGAAAACATGGGTTTCACATTTCAGCCTCCCGTCGATTTTCGACAAATAAAAGACTAATACTACTTACTAGGAATACATTTAGTTTTAAATCCAAAATGTATCGCTTTATCTAACGCCTTTGGTCTCAAGTTTTACAATTTGCTGAATGCCGATTTCGCGATTTGCCGAACCGTAACGAAGCAATTTGCCGCCTTGCGAAAATTATTGGGGGGGGCGGGGGTGAAGCACCCCCCACACCCCCCCGCTCGCGACGGCCCTGCAAGGCGAGTTTCATTTAGTGCCAGGACATCCAATTTGAACGTACGTCCGTGGATGTCGCAAACAGACAGGTGATGACATATTAATGACGTATCGTTGTAATGCATTGTGAGCATAGAAATTGCGAGCTAAAGTCGGTTCAATATGTACGGTTAGTTCCGCTTTTGTCCATAAATGGTTTTGTAAATAACACGAGTACTCAATAAAATGGTTTTGTCAATAACACGAGCGAAGTGCAATACGAAGAATGCCGTATAACTGCGCGAGACGATGACGACTTTGTATCATATCTTCGGTTCAGTGCACAAAAGTTTTAGTCAATATCAAGCGAGATCGTATCAATAACACGCGAGTACAATATAAACAATTTTCAATATAAACACGAGTACAATAATCAATATCACTGCGTGAGCGGATGACGACTTTGTAAAAGTTCATGTCTTCGACGGGTACTCAATAAAATGGTTTTGTCAATAACACGAGTGGAGTGCAATACGAAGAATGCCGAGAGGATGACGACTTTGTATGTTCATATCTTCGGTTCAGTGCACAATAGTTTTAGTCATTATCAACATTGTAGCGATTGTAGCCTTTGAAAGTCAACTTTGTAAAAGTCCATGTCTTCGACGGGTACTCAATAAAATGGTTTTGTCAATAACACGAGCGGATTGCAATACGAAGAATGCCGTACAACTGCGCGAGAGGATGACGACTTTGTATGTTCATATTTTCGGTTCAGTGCACAATAGTTTTAGTCATTATCAACACTGTAGCGATTGTAGCCTTTGAAAGTCAAGCGAGATCGCATGTTATCAAATTACACAATGGACCTTTCCCCTTATAACTAAAATTTCGATCTAGCCAAAAATTGCATCACAGCTTGAAAGAGCATCACAAAATTAGTAATATTCCAAAGTTTTGTTGCAAAATCTTGTAAAATGCGGATAATATAGCCTTGAGAAGTTTGCCGTTTTTCAGTCATTTTGTATTACAAACGGGAAATTGACATACGATTCGGGTGTTGGGGCTGCAATTTCCCGTTTGTAATGCAAAATGACTGAAAATTGCAAACTTCGCAAGGCTCTATTTTTCTCATTTTACAACATTTCGCAACGAAACTTTGGAATATTACTAATTTTGTAATGCTCTTTCAAGCTGTGATGAAATATTTGTCTAGACTTGCCTAGATCAAAATTTTGGTTATAAGGGGAAAGGTCTATTGTCTGATCTCTTTCTCGACGACTTTGTATGTTCATATCTTCGGTTCAGTGCTAGGTTAGTTCAGTGCATGCTTCACTCGATTCAGTGAAAACAATATCAACTAATTCCTCACAATCACCATTGTGGCGATTTATGGCCTTTGAAAGTCAAGCGAGATCGTATATTATCAAATTACGCAATGTCTGAACAAAGATATAACTTCGGCCACGTACGTATCTTTATTGCAATATTCTTGTTCGAATCATTATCAATAACTACTGTGTGAAGTGTTTATATTTTCGAGATTGTATCTTCAAATTTGTATCTTTTAGTTTTATCACGGTATATAAAAATTTCAGATTTCTAGACGACTGTGAACTAACAATAAAACTAGCAATCCCGTCAACAATGCGACTTTTGCACGTTGTGCTTGTGTTATGACTCTGGAATTGCCAGAAATCGATTCCAAAGGTCAGCTAGAGTGCACATGTATGCTTTTATCTGCTCAATGCCTTTTATTTCCCAGTGCTACTACTCCTATTCAGTAGATGCATGTCCGCCACAGCAGGCCTACTCTGGGGCGGTAAATCGCCTTAAATCGCTGCGATATAATGCGATTTTGGGCGATTTTAGGCGATTTAAGGAAAAACTGGGACTTTCAAGCACTGCGATTTAATGCGATTTTAGGCGATTTAAGAAAAAATTTTAAATTTTAGGTATTGCAATTTAGGTGTTTTCAAAGGAATTGAATTTTATATTTTGCTCCGGTTTCCTCCCACAAGGCAAAATTGGCAGGGTGGGTTAGGATATAAACACAGTTAGGAAAGTAATATCATATTCTCATTGTTGTAAAGATAAATAGTCTAGGCTAACATAAGTAATCATAGTACTTGATGTAATCGGTCACTGAAAAGCCCCAATGTGGGGAGTGAGCTGAATAATAATGTAATGTTTCCACACACATATGCATTGTATGAAGCAAAATACAATTATTAGAAAATGTATGTACATTTTATATAAAGCTAGGTTAATTAATTATTGTATTTAACTTGATTCACATATAAAGCTCAATATTCATGAACTTTTCATCTATTCTCTATTTA
>CACRXK020014581.1:1381-12582 GCA_902702795.2 Paramuricea clavata
TAGTTGCATTGAACAACCACACATACACTCATTCACGATCAGGATTTTCTCATTTCAGTCATTTGTAATTGAAAGATGCAAGACATCACTCACAATTTTTGTAGATTTGTACAATTAACGGTAGAGTCTTTCTCGCATAGCCTTTCGCCTGTCTTTGTTTATACTCTGTATATAATTAAATCTCGTATATAAAACTATAAAATGTCCCTTCGGCTTCGGCGATTTCAATCTTTAAATAATCCAATGTCCAATTTTGTGCAGCTTTTTAATACATTGTGACACAACATCCAACATTTTTTATATTAAAAATAAAATTTCCATTGATAGACAGCAGATTTCAACGACCAAAACGACTCTTCGTCTTCTTTGAAGAGTTAATACACTCCTATCTACTCCTACAGTCAGCCATATTTATTAGTAAAAGTTCGTGTTCAATTTCCGCATCCATTCCATTGCTTTCATGCGACCAATCAAATCACTTCTCGTTTTGGTTTTCGCCAGGGCCTCCGGCAACGCCATAGGGGCAACGCAGTGTCAGCCGTGAGGCCCCAGTGAACTCTACTATATACTGGAACGATAACTACTGATAAACATGCCCATACCAGTGAACTCTAATAATAACTGGAAGGCTAAGTCAGGGGGGGAAGTTGAAGCCGTGCTTGAAGCTTTTTTTGTAGGTAGACCCAGTCCTTTTTACATTTTTTTTTCAAAATATGCACATTTTTCGATCAGAAAAATCTTGCCCCAAAATATTAGTTATACTACCAAATTTAATTTATATCAGTAGTATTATAAATGAATTTAATATTCGCAAAGCAAACAAATCACGAATTAGCAAAAAAAAATGCGAAAAACACGACCATAAGCATGAACGGTCTGAAAAACCGCGCGTTTTAGGCTGCTTTTTCTGAGTTTTTGGAAGTTTAAGATAAAACTAAGACGTCATACCTCAGGAATATTTTATACCCATGCAAAATACATCTATATGCGAAGTTTCAAGAAGATTTAACGTTTTAAGGTCGAAAAAAAAGCATTTGAAAATTGACAAAAATATTGCCATATTCAAAGTGCTCATAGTGGCCAACAAGATGCCGATGACGAAAATAACATCACTTGAAAAACGCCAATTTATTTATGTTTAAGAGCGACTAAAACAAGGACTAAAAGCTCAGGATCAATAACAATACCTGGGGTTTAGTACAACATAAGTTTTGGGACTGTCAAAATGTTTTATAGTATATATTTTTGAGTTGAACGGCGAGATTTCCTTCGGCACGTCCAAACTTTCGTCATTTTTTCAAAATACAAAAGCAAAACTGCTTACTTTTTGCTGCAGAGAGATGTAAAACAGTTGGAACTAATCGGAAAACCTGGTTTAAATCCCAATCATTGTTGTATTCCCATGGAAAAAGTGTTTTTCTTGCAAATTTTTGCACGAAAACAAACTTTTGGCAGAATTTTTTTCACTCCTCGAAACTCTCCTTAGTCTTTTTGAAAGCTGATTTTCCCGCGCGCCGGCTTCAACGAATCATAGACTTTGATCATAGGAGTTAGCCTTCCAGTTATTATTAGAGTTCACTGGCCCATACTTGCCTGAAGCCAAGATGGCGGAAATTGAAGCTCGTTCTGTACCATTGAACTAAAAATAACTGGAACGATACCTCCAACCGGAAATGTGAAGCCATGCCCAGGCATGCCCACTGTTGTCATGCCCAGTCTTTTCACGTAACGGAAAAACGCGGGTTTTTTAAATTTTCACAACTGGGTAAAAAAAATGCACTAAAACACTAAAACATCGTTTAAAACGACTTAAAATGCACCTGACAGTACATTTTTACAATAAAAAATCCTTCAAAACTCTAGAGTAAAATATTTTTAATTTGTTTGTGTAGAAATCGTAATTAAATTTTCTTTTTTGAGTAAAAACGTCGAGCGAGGAGTGGAGCTTGCCGTGGTCTAATCATATAAGGTTTGAAATATTTGTGTGAAATTCCCTATTTTGCTCGTTCGTTTTCCAATTTATTCGTCTGAAAGTTAGGAAAAAGGTATTCTAACAAGATCAAACTACCATCCACAGTTATGTTTTGTAGTAGAGTATTTATCAAGTTTTAAAAATACAAAATAACAAATATAAACATTAAAGTTTTTTTTCGCGGATAAGTATTTCATGTTGCGATTATTCACATTCGGCAAGAAATACAAAGAAAAAGTGGTCAACGAAGGCAAACAAAGTGATAGATACAGACTAAATAAACTTGTCTTGTTTAACAATCAATGAAGTTGTTATAAATACATATTTAATACGTTTATAAGATAAAGAATTACTTATCTTTCTCAAGTGTCATCTGCATATAAACGTTCCAGTCATTCAAATATGCACTTGTTGTCTCCAATCGGTTACTTTCGTCCTTGCAATTTTAGTCGGTAGGGTTCAAGATATGTTTTAAATGCACTTCTAATACAAAAATATAGCTTAAAACCCTAAATAAACGACAATTTTCGACCCATTCGCCCAAGAAAAAACATTCAAGTCACTGCCGAAATGGTCTCGCGAGAATGTCTCGCAACACAAACGCGCGTGTCTGGAGGTAGAACACGCGCGGCTGGAGGTAAAATTTGGCTTCATCCGATCATAAGCCAAACCTATTGGAGGTAGCGTTCCAGGTATTTTTAGTTCACTGTTCTGTACATAGTTCTGTAGGTATAAAACACGCGAGATTTTTGCGTGGGCTTGTCGCGAGGAGTCCAGAGCAGAAAAAACGTGTTAAAATATTTTAACAAGTGTGGATTCAAAGACCAAGAATTTCGGGGTTTTTACTTGAAATGCGTAAGATTTTTGAACTCTTTTAACAGCAATTCTAATGCAAAGTATAATTCTTGATTATAATATACAATCAATCGAATATTAAAGTTATTTTATCGAGCGACGAGCGACATCGTTTTGCTTTTATACTGACTGAAAAGTCAAACGTTCCAACAGCAACGAATTGGTTCAGTTTGGGCTATATTTGTGGACTCAGGCCAACGAATCATTAATTAAAAGATAAGTATTGTATTATTTTACTCTTATTTTACTCTTATTTGCTATAACTATTGATTTTTGAACAAGAATCATTCAACTTGTTTATGCGCCAATCAATTTATACTGTTAACATCCCCCCTGGGCATTTGAACTTTTTGAAATTTTGTGGTCAAATTTCCCACTCCCAGGACAAAAATGCTGTCCAAATGCCTCAACCCCCCAATCATTCTGACTGTAATTCTATCAGTTCAAGTTTGAAATTGTGTGAAAACATACACTGAATTCTGAAGGTAACTTCAACAGTTTAATAAATGAGACTCTGTATTAACAACTTACATCTCATGCTTTATAAAGCTTCTAAAAGTGTTTAAAGTATACTCCATTTTGAATTTTGTTTTTTAATAAATCTCGGACCTCGTGCAATCTGGTGTATTGGGTTATTCCAGAAAACATCCATACCACCCCCACAGAGGAAATTGGAAGTTAACCCCCCTACCCCCTTCGGATGTCCTAATGCATTTACTATTATCAGAAACAATTTTTTCTCCCCTCCCCCTCCGGACGGCAGAAATTTCCTCTGTGGGGGGAGTGTACATCTTTTCTGGAACAATCCATTAAAATGGTCAAATGCCCCATGTCTTGTGACTCAGCATCAAATGCCCTACCCTAACAGCAATTCAAAAGGTCAAATGCCCCACTCAAGTTGTCAAATGCCCGGGGGGATGTTAACAGTATAAATTGATTGGTGCATTAAATGGTGCCTGTCACTGGGCATTTCGTTCTGTATGATTGTGGATAGATAGAAAAATTGTATTTACCCATGCTAACCCTGTCAACCGAAGTTGATTTCCACAGGGGGTGTGTAGTGCTTCCCATACATGAAGAGACACAATGTATAATATTTGTCTGCTGCTACTTTATTAGATTTACTTGGTGGCCATCTTCGATCATATCTTCGTTTGCACCTAGCTCGTGGTCTGGAAACACAGATTTGTTGCCATCCAGGAGAAAATGATGACAAACTTCCAGAATCATTTTGCTTTTTAGCTTCTTCATGTTATTGATGATGTTGCCTTTCTGGCAAACATGCAGCTTGAAGATATGTTCACAGTGTTCAATTGTAATGTAAACAGACTTTGATTTGTAGTGTACTTGTTATGGTTAAATTAACCCATTAAGTGCCAGCGCTATCCCCTTGCCAAGTGAAATTGTCTGGCATTAGAAAGAGTCTGACGTTAGACAGAGTAAAATAATAAAATAGGGTGCAATGCGACTCAATGGGTTAACTAGACACATGGGCAGATAGACTAGTTAACCCATTAAGCGCCAGCACTATCCCCTTGATGAGTAAAATCATCTGGCATTAGACAGAGTGAAATAATAAAGTAATGTGCATCAGGGCGCAATGCGACTCAATGGGTTAATTTCACAATTTGTTTCTCTGTGACCTTTACAAGAGCCTTGTAAGGAACAATTGCCACTTGTGATATACAGTAGAACTGTTGTTAATGGGCATTCAGGCCAATTGTGGAAGTGGTCATTGAGTACTTACATTTTGTGTAGTATGACTGTACATAGTTTTACTGTAAATATATATGTGTATTGTATGCCTGGCATGGTCAAATGTTGTCGGTATGTAATTTATTTAAAAAAATACTATATGTTTACCCATGTCAGGTGATGTGTAATACAATTATTGCAGTAAGGATTGATTAATACATTGTTGCAAAAATAAACACTTGCCTGTGAAATTAAATTTTTGGCTTATTTTCTTTGTTACTGCTGTAATATTCATTACTTTTGCACTTGTGAATTGTACAGTTAACTGGCATGTTATTTTTTCCTTCTGAAAGGTAATAGCTTTTGTTTTTTACTTTAGAAAATGATTTTTTTCTTAAAATTTCAGGAAAAAATTGTTCTCTGACAGGTGAAAAAGGACTGGGGAGAGTTAAAATTTGTTGAAAGATTTGTTTCTCTTTTTGCACGAAAATACTCATTTTTAGTGATACATAGCCTACCTAAATGGTAAAAAATAGGTGAAAAAGTAAGATTGATGTAACTTTAGCCCATATTCGCTGTGTTCTTTTCAAATTACTCACCGAAAGTCCTGAAAACGCAAAAGTTTGCCGATGTTTCTTGGCGGCTTTTTTGCCGAACTTGTTTTTCACTCATCAAATAAGTTGAGATAAAATGACAAAATGTTTCTAAAATTTACTTCTACTGAAAGACCACTTTCTCTAGTTTACTAGAGGCATAGAAAAGCTCGACTTTCAAACAGCTGGCTGAAAAATTATGAAGCTTTTACATAAAATGATGAACATTTTCCATACGGAATTTAGTAAATTTCCGCGTAGGGGCCTGGATCATACCTACAAAACGAGCTTCAATTTCCGCCATCTTGGCTTCAATTTTTGAGCCGCAGTTATCGTTCCAGTATATAGTAGAGTTCACTGTGAGGCCCTGGGACCGAGGATGACGCGCACTCCTTTGAAGGCAGCCATATTGCCGAATATAAACATCCACTTGATGAATAAACTTTTCATATTTCACTCTATTTCCAACGACCAATCAAATCACTTCTGCTTCGGCTTGTCCCAGGGCTTACGGCAACGCAGGCAGCCGAGAAGCCCTGGGAACGAGGATGATTAAAAATACTGAAATCTGCTAGGCGTTGCTAGGCGTTCTGAAGCACCTTGAGCGGTGACGTCACACCTAGGTCCCAGTCTCGTACTACATCCACGTTTTTTCTCGCGCTTGCTTCAGAACGACTGGGACTAGGCTGCCCTTTCCCACCCTCTTGGAACACAAGCGTTGCCGCTTGTTGCGTTTCCATTTGGAAGGAAATTTCCTTCCAGAAATTTGGAAATTTGGGCCTTTGGAAGGAAATTTGGAAGGAAATAGCATTTGGAAGGAAATTGGGAGGAAATATTGTTATAAGGAGGCAGGGACGCCGGAACGATAATAAGGCAAAGGGGGGCGGACGCACACCAAGGGCACGTCTATAGAGCAAAACTTCAAAATCTACCGGAAAATTTTTTTTCAATGGAAATTTTTGGGCGACCTCCCGTCGCCAAAAAAATTTCGGTCAGTGTACCATTTTATTATACTGGGTCAAAAATTTTTTCCGGACATACTAAAACTGAAATATAAACTATAAATTGCCTGAATCTCATGATTTTCCTACAAAAAGCATCGTATGTGATTTATCACGTAGTATTTTACAACTAAAAGGGCACTTCTGCCCCCCCTAGCAAAAGGCAAGGGGGGGGGCAGCCGCCCCCCCTGCCCCCCCCCAGTTCCGGCGTCCCTGTAAGGAGGGAAATGAGAAGGAAATCTATTTTATCTCATAATTTCTAAGAATAAGGCAATTTTCATACAATTTTGTGCAAAAGAAGACTCTGAAAATGCCATTTCCAACGATCTAGAGACTCCATATTTTCAAAATTTTCCGCTCGGCGCCAACCATGGTGGGGCCTCGTGGACTCCTCAAAGCGACATCTCACACATGTTTTTTTTTCCAAAGTTGGCAACTATGTATCTAGCACAGAACCCCAGAATCGCTATATTGAAATAACAACCAAACCTAGTACCCAGGTATTATTTTTCAGACTCTACTTGGGTGGGGGGCTGCTTAGTGTAGCAGAGGGGAGAGATGCAAGAAACAGTTATGGAATCTCTTTTCGCACCCACAACAAGTAGCCCCAATTATTATGCTTTTTGTCCCCCGCGGGGGCGAATATGAACTGATTTTAACCGGCAAAATACAAAGTTATCTGCTATAAATTAATATAATGGGTCGTTCCAGAAAAGATCCATACTGCCCCCACGGAGGAAATTTCTGCCATCCGGAGGGGGAGGGGAGAAAAAATGTTTCTGATAATAGTAAATGTATTAGGACATCCGAAGGGGGTAGGGGGGTTAACTTCCTATTTCCTCCGCGGGGGTGGTATGGATGTTTTCTGGAATAACCCAATGTGTTTGAATACTAGAGTTTAGATGTTAATTACCAGGTAAATCTGCAATTTTGATAAAAATTTTGAAGGAAAAATGGAAGGATATTTAGAGATTTTTGGAAGGAAATTTTGTGGAAAAAAAGGAAATTTCGGGTTATGGAGAAGGAATTATTTTTTTGGGAGTGGAAACACTGGCCGCTTGACGAAGGAGCGCAGGCGGGAAAGAACAAAGGCGAGAAAACGAAAGTAAACCAAAGCTCAGCGAAGTAGGACGCGGTGAGTATAGTGATCGATTTATCGATTATTCAAGACGGAAACGCAGAAGCGTTGAATAAAGAAAGGTATGTTTAATAGATTTTCCGTACACCTGTTCACTAGTGGGCGAAAAGTGCCAGACGACATAGGTTTCTCAACTTTCTCTGGACTTTTCTCTCGCGCCGCAAAGATACTGTACCTACTACCTAGTAGTTTGCTATTATATTTTTAACAAAAATATTTATAAATGATTAAATTTTGCATTCCCATTTCTAAAATTTGCTGTTTCTTGAGTTAAATTTCGATAATAGCAATCCACATGATATAAATCGTTCTTATAGTTTTATATTATGCGTATAAATAAAGTTTTGGCCTCGAGCCAGAAATGCCAGAATATATGAAACCCTCGTATGGCCGCTCCATGGCGAGAATTGAGAAATTATGGTCACGCACGCGCATTGGGTGCTTGGACCACTGATATACACTAAGACCTGTCTTAGTGTATATCAATGGCTTGGACTTAGAAAATATTTTCTATATATGGCTGCGGTCACTCTTATGTTTTGTATGGGAGTTAGCGAAAAAATCACTTGATCTAGCGCTAAAATTGAAAATGTTCAATCTGTTTTGGTTAATTGCACTTGTTAAAACCTAATTTCGAAGATATATTTTAGAATATCCACGATTTGGTATCGCAATAATTAAATATGAAGCATTTTAGTTAGGAATTTGTATTGTGAAGTGAGGACCACCAAGGGGTAATATGACCGACAGGCGACATTCCTTAATTAAAAAGAGGTGACTCATGACTATCTAAAAAAGAGGACAAATGACAGCTCCTGACTGGGAAAAAGCGACAAATTGCGATTTGTGTTATGGAATGTGGGTCAAAAGTGACAGCGACATTTATTACAATAAAACAAGCGACAAAGCAGCTACAAAATGAGTGACAAGCGACCTGGGTTGCACCCTTGGTGGGCCTCTGAAATACCTCAATAAATTCCATTTTCAGATGAAATATTGAACATATATGCAAAATGTTCAATCTCATTTGGCTTGGCAAAACTTTGCATTTCTAAGCATAATTTAGACAAAATCAGCATGGTTTATTCCCCATTCGGTATAGCCGTGTATTTTAGGTGAATTTTCACATATCTTAGCCTTTGAAATGGGTTGTTCCAGAAAAGGTCCACACTCCCCCACAGAGGAAATTTCTGCCGACCGGAGGGGGAGGGGAGACAAAATTGTTTCTGATAATAGTAAATGTATAATTAGGACATCCGAAGGGGGTAAGGGTGGCATGTATGTTTTCTTGAATGACCCAATATGATGCCGCACACAAAATTTGACCAAAATAACAGGAATAAGTTGGCGCTTCTTCGAAATATGCCTGATGCCTCCATTTTGTAATTTGTATGCACTCTAAAGAAGCCTCTACAGAAGAAGAGCTTTGTAACCATGCCTTATAGTTTCTAGGCAACAAAATATTTTATATTCGTAAACATTGTCTGCAAGACTTCAGATGCGCCATCATGCGGGTAAAAGTGGTATAATTTTTTGCGCAAAGGTCAGATGGGTCAATCGAGCAAAACATATAAACACATGGAATCGTTTTGGATATCTAGCATTTCTGTTTGCCCCGACAAGCTAAAAATTCTTATGAACTGGGGTACCGGTACTTTAACCATACAATAATTAATCCTGAGCGGTTAAAAAAGCGTAATAATTAAGCCACTGGTGGAAACCAAGACATTTATGACCGCAGAATATATTATACTAATGCTCCGCCCCCTAATGTCCACAATTTAATTTCTTGCCATTGCATTTTCTGTGCAGAACTGTGGTTTTTGCGGGACTGCTGGGAGCCTGGGACATGTTTAATTATATGTTTTTACCAAACTGACAGATATGTGGTAGATCGATATATGCAACACTAACATACTAACAGCTCTGTGAAATTGTCTGTAAAAATAAAGTGTGAAATATATATGCACAACTGGCAGATATAGGAATTTGGCCCCCAAACATTTGATCTAGCTGTCACCATGGATTGTAAAATAACATGGGCAAATTATTGGATTGTTATTTTACAATCCATGTTGTACGGTACCACACATAGATCTGTGATATGGATTATATGGATATACAGTAGATTAATATAACTTACTAGATTAACTCTTTCCTTCTGGCTTCGATCTGCATGTTGAAATATTAAGCTAGCATGTGAGTGATTTGTGAAGAAAATAGGTCAGTCTACTCACTGGGGTCCTGATGCTTGTGATTGCAATTCCTGGGCATTTTTTGGGGCATATGATCATACTGTAGTTAGGAAAATGACAAGCATATTTTGAGATTATATATATTTAATATATTTTCTGCACAAATGGGTTTATAGGACTGCATGCATGCACATTTTGTGTAGAACACGTACTGCACATTAACACCCCCCCCCCCTCCTGATTTACAGTGTGCATGCATGGTTCAATTCTTCATGTTACCATATATACCCCCACACCCGGGCAAATAAAGAAAGCCAATTCCCCTCCCAATGGGGACAATTAACATTTACAATAATGACCATTTATTGCACAGAAATATATGTAATCAAATTTTCACAAAATGTCACACAACCACTAATGAAAGTGATCTTGAACATGTTCATTACAGCTATGGAAGCCGCTATATGTTACAGCTGGTGATAAGGCATTTTTTCTTGCAATTTAATTGCAAAATGTTCTTCTGATGCCATATATCTTAAATAAGCTGAGCTCATTCAAGGCCCAAAGTTAAGTCCCTAGCTTGAATGTCAACATTTATACTCCCTATCCCCACAGGGCACCCTCAGGAATTACTGATGCTCAAGAAAATCCCCCCCCCCCCAAGAATTGAAACATGCATTAATTAGATTGTAGTAGTGGATCTTAAACAGCTATATTAAGGGATCACACAATGTAAATCAAGAGAATACAGGTTTCAAAGTACAGGCCCTCCTGGGTTATGGGTATATGCAACCCGAAGAAAGGAGTGCCTCACAGCATGGAGCCATATGGCATATGTTTTCTTCATTGTATCACAGTTAATAGAATGAGATTCTATTAACTGTGATTGTATCAAGCATATTGAAACGCAGGCGTCTGATCTGATTGGCTTACACTCATGGCCCGGCACTGGCTGTTGACAAAATTACCTACTGAAATTATTTATACCAAATGTAAACAACAGCATTTTGAACTATGGTGTAGAACTATAATTCAAACTATGGTGTAGATCGTCTTTGATTCTATTGAAAGAACCTACGCTATATTAGATCTCGTTATCGTCGTAGACAAGTTAACACAACGCAATTAAGGCAACACCATATAGCTTATTTCGAGTGACGAACGAGACACCTACACTGACACAGGCCATTCATTTTATTTTCATAGTTGCCGTGTTTTTCCAGTTTTGGCTGCAGTAACATGGCTTTGTAGCTAAGACCCTGAAAATGGGGACTTGTCATTTGAAGTGATGCAAATGCCCCACTCTTGGGGCAAATAACAGTCTTTGGGTAACAAATACTTATAATAGCCACTTTAAGCATGTGACGGGAACGCCGTGGAGACGGCAAACAAACTCGTTAAACCAAACGATTGCAGAAGAAAACCTGTCGTCTATTATTCATCGGCGTATGAAACTTAATAATACAATCAAAGGATCAAGGTTAACACAGGGTTAATGATTGAGAAAAGTTCTAGGACCCTAATTAAAATAGCAGTTGTCACGGTCCCAGCTTGAAATGTAAGCGTTGTAGCACAAGACGTGATATTAAATCAGAGTATTTGGCCGTTGTAAACAAGACAACGGCAACGTCTAAAACTCGCGCGAAATTTTAGTTGTTAATTTCTGCTGCATGTACTATGTACGTCCCTGCATGTACTATATTTAGACGGATTTCGATCGAGGACGCGGACGTCAAAGACGACGTGAAAATG
>CACRXK020014582.1:0-12957 GCA_902702795.2 Paramuricea clavata
TGGAAAGGAATTTTTCGCACGGAAAGGAATTTTTCGCACACGAAGGAATTTTTCGCACGGAATAATCGCACTTTAATTATCTTCGCAAAATTTGGATCCAATTTGTTTCTGACTATTATTTCAGTGAGGAGACCTTCATCATATGAGGTAACGATTCCTCCTACACCGTTAATAGCAAATGGAACTTTTTCGCCTTCCAGCATCAAGTCTGGCGCAGCTTATGTCAAGCGAGTTTTTATCTGCACCAGAGTCAATGATAGCATTAATAATACGTCGGTGGCCTGTTTTGGGATTTTCTATCTCCACAGCCACATAATAATGTAAAGACGTATTTTTAATTGCTTTGGAAAATCGATTGAAGCACCAATTAGCATTTGAGAGAAAGGCGGTTAGTCAATCTTGTGGAGTTTCCTCCACTTCGACCTCCGATTCCGAATCTTCGCCTTCGGTCTCAAATTCTTCGACATCAGTTTGTAGGAAGGTTTTAACGTTTTGCACCTTACCATCTTTCTCGCGATGCAATCTAGCATGATGGTTCTTCCCACAATAACATTTTTTAGGATTAGGGCATTCAGATCCCATATGACCGACTTTTAGACAGATGAAACACATCTTCTTGTCTCGAACGATTTTTAGTCGATCTTTTATTAATCCCTTTAAAAATATTTTGCATGTTTCAGCCAAGTGTCCAGGCTTGGAACATACAGGACATTCTTCAGAAGAGTTATCCGAGACAAAAAGTTTTCCAAACGAAGGTTTACCTTTTACAGCATTCAATGACCTCTCGTACCTTTTTGCAGATCCGGATTCTTCTTTTGTCCAGGATTCCATCTTGGACGTACGCACGGATAATATGTCTCTACGTGCTTTGTTCAGCCAATCTCTGAAGTTGGTTGCATTTGAAGCCTTACCTGTGAGATTAGCATTCTCTTTAAATCCCAACACGATATCTTCATCAAATTTTGAAATTATGATGCTGAATACCAATCGATCGTCGTGTGGAATTCCTAGCAGTATAGCATGGTTGGCAAATTCGTCAAACAACCTTATGAATGTCTCAATATTCGTCGTTTGTTTTAAATTGCCAATATATGGGGCGCTGCTTAGGTTGTTCCATACCACATTGTACAGCAACTCCTCATCTCCATACTCTTCCTCTAGGTTTTTTATACGAGATACATACCCAGTGGCAGCATGAGTCAATCCACGGGAGATCTTCAAGACTACGTCTTCAGGCAGAGCATTGTATAAGGCTACAATTTTTCGCGATGCGGTTTCTCTTACCTTAAAGTGAACTGTTTCCAAGAAAGCTGTTCGCCAGTTCATATAGTCTCTTATGTCACCTGAAAACTTGGGTATTGCTTTGGCTTTTTCTAGATTGTTTATATCTATCTCCAAATGAGCAGGTAAAGGTACCCTGGGCAATTCCCAAGCTAAAGGTAGCTTGAACCCGTCTAAATCGCAAGGTACCCTCTCCCCTCGTGCGAAGTTTTCACTTCGTGGCGTTTGTATATTTTGCCGGGGAGCTGGGTCTTGATTCGTCAATTTAAGCGGATACAGAGATGGAGACGGCAATGGCTCAGGAATATTCGCTGGATTTTCCATTAATGCGTTTCTCCGGTTAACCAGTTGTTGGACGGCTGGTAAAACATTACTGGATGGGGGCAACTGCTCCACGGGCGAATTTTCTTCGTCTTCCTCGTCCAGATCGTCGCTGTCTTCACAATCGACTTTTTGGCGTTGGTTTCGAGTTGGATTGAAAGCCATACGCCGAATTTCGTTTTCGATCTGTGAAACAGTATTAAGATACCTATTGCTTACTGAGAGTCCGTTACCCGTCTTTTTAGTGGCAGCGATCCTCCTTGCGTTGTCTAGAACTCTTTCTAGAAACGTCGTGATGTAAAGCATAGGTTGAAGGTAGGGCACATAAGTGGCGTTCCAGTCTTCCTTCATGGCTATAAAGTTGCATTGCAAGTCATCGATTAATTCTTTAGCAATATTTACCCTATCGTCCAAACTTTCAATGGTGGGTACATCGCTGATCGCATGACCTATGGCAGCAACAGATCGTTGGGCAAAATCCGCCTTGTACGTGAATGGCGCAAATTTGTCCGACATCGATCTTTCACGAGAGGTCCCTTCTGCTCCGTCGTTGCTTGGGTTGACGGGTAGAACTTCGTTGCTTAGGGAAGGAGTCTTCTCACTTCCATCAAGTCCATCTTGGACCACACTTCCAGCATCAGCTGGGCTTTTTCCTCTTCCAGACATTTCTGAAAGGCTTATTCGGTGCGTCAATACGCTAAAGGGTTAACAGGTTTTCCGGCCTTAACCGTTGGGCTCCAGATGTCGAGATTTCACTCAGGTCGTAGCTATCAGGGCTGTTTTTCCGGACCAAAAATCTCGTGGATTAAACCAGTACCAAGTTAACCATAAAATTCCCCCAAAGAAATAGACCAATTATTTTTGGGGCAGAAAGAGGCTGATCACTGGACAGCCGTTTATATTTCTGGCCCCTCAAAAGATGACCTCCTGTACCAGGAACGATGGCGCAACCTGTGAATACAGGGTTTAATGCGTTTGCCAAAGTTCCTATTTGGCCAGAGGCAGAAGTTCAACTCAGATCTGACGATCAAGAGTCTACGTCTTCTGACTTTTGTGGTAATTGGGTGTCTCTTTGAAGAATCCTTGCTTTGGCAAATACAAGTTGCACTAAAAAGGTATTTTCCGATCACAATTGCAGGGAATATCACCGTTCACAATCAGGCTGCTTTTGCACTGTCTAGTGACAGTTCAGGAATCCCAAATCGAACTTGCAAAAATAGCAAACGTCCGAATTCGGGAATAAACAACAAAAACCTGCCAATTACCACAAAATTATCAGCCGCTTAAATTGAGGAGACAGAAAAAAGAGGAGGGAATTATTCGAAGTGCTGTAACTTCGCTTTCTAGCTGTAAGTTCAACTTCGAAGCTGACTCATCCTCTCTTTTTTCTACACTCCCCTCCGATTTGAACTGGCTGTTGTTCAAATCGTTAAGTTACACGACCTGATATGAAAGGAGCTCAATGTGGGGCTATAATTGTCCCCTTCGATTTGCATGAGAAGGAATTTTTTCGCGTAATTTTTTAAGATTCCTTCTATAGGGCATCGGTAGAACATCCGCCTGCCAAGCAGGCGGCCCAGGTTCGACTCCCAAGATGCCTTTTAGTTGGAATCTTTTCGCATGCGAAAAAATTCCTTTCTCAATTCCCCGTCATAAAGGATACTGATGGTACAGCGGTCGTGCAACAGGTAAGTTCGAACTTGAAAGGTCTCCTTTACATCGTAACAGTATACGCACAAAGTTTAACTCCTTCATCTCTTAAATAGAAATTGCATAGGAGAAGACCTTTCAAACTCGAAACTTCAAGGTGTGAACATGGTACAATAAAATTACACACATAATTCACACATAATTGTCTTTTTTACTGGACTCCAGCGTTGTTGTAGAGGATCTCCAGCTCCTCTTCGGCCACCTTGATCCTCTCGGTCAAGTCCCCCAACAATCGATTCCCATTGTTGAGCATAGCCCGCAAAGACTTTTGCTCGTCCCTGAAATGGGCCAGGTCTGCCTTTCGTCGTTGGATTTGTATGGCTAGAGGAGTATAAGGACGTTTTGCTGCTCGTCCTCCTCCTCGGCCATGGACCGACGATGATCGGTCGCGTTTCCCTCCGCGACCACGACCTCCACCACGACGGCTGCGGTCTCCAGCTTCCCCACGTAGACTGAAGGCTGATTGTATCATGGCTTGACACTGTTCAGCCGTCATCAGTTGCCCGGGGGTAATGGCATTCTCTTGCGGTGCTGGAAACACCGGTGGTGGTTGGAGGGCAGGAGATTGAACTGCCTCGTAGGTTCCAGAGGTGACAGTGGATGAAGGCGTCGTCACCATGTAAGGATCCTTAGGGAGGTTGAAATTGAACCTCCCTGAGTGAAGGTTCAAATTAGCGGTGGCAGATGGAAGGGTCTCCATCTTCTCCACCGTCTCCTTGTCTTTAAGGGCTTCTTCCCTCTTGAGCAGATCTTGCTCCTTTTGCTTGATGACTCCCGCCTGCTGTTTCATCATCGTTTGAAAATTGGCGGTGAGTTCTTGTTGAGCAGCTGCGATCTGCTCAGCAGCTTTCTTCTCCTTGTCCATCAGTTGGCGCTGGATGGATTCGGAGATATAAGCCTCCTTTTCCTGGGGGGTGAGGGTGGCCCACGTATGTCCAGGGTTATTGCCTTCGAATTCCAATCCGAAGGAGGAGGTAGGAGTGGGTACAGCTCCTGGCAAAGCTGCCCCATCGTAGGTCGAGTTCCCGTCTGAAAATAAAGGTTTGGCCCAAGCATTATTGTTCTTGACTTCTTTGATAGGCAATTGACTAGCGTAATGCTTAATGGCTATAATGATCAGACTAGAAATTCCCTCTTCTTTGGCCACCTTTTGACGAAACTCTGGTTCGACATATTCGAGTTCGCACATTACTTTTGCGAACCAAACTATTGCCAAAGAAGCTGAGAGGGAGGAAGCGAACAAAAAATTGCGCAAGTATTCGTCGTGCTTTTTAAAATTCACGTGTTCCTTGCTTCGGGCAGTTTTTTGGTAAAAGTCATCCTCCGAAGGGTGGGCTTTGACCGGTTCCTTTAATAAGTCAAACCGTTTTCGTTTGAAGCAAGCACAAGCTTCTTCTCCATTGAAACGTGGGGGGGGATCAACGACGGGCTTAAGATCCAAGGCAAAACTCCATAATTCCCCCAGTTCGAAATGCCCTTTTAGCATCAAATGGAGACCATGTGCTTCCAAACTGAGTTTAGAATGTTCATCCGTGATAATCTTTACGATCGAGATATCACAAAAGATGGACATTAATTCCCCCAAAGCTATATCAAGGTTTTGAGAATACCCGCTGTCTTTCAGCCTGAGCAAATTAAAGGCGTACACCTTGGGGGCTCTTGCGAAACCTAGTAAGAGGAAACGGTCCTCTTTGTCATCGGGAATAAAAGTTAGATACATAGGGTCTCGTTTTCGAGCCAAATCCCTAATTTCCCTGCTGACGGATCGCAGTTGATTTTTCACCATCACGAACTCAACCTTTTCGTCTTTTCCCTGGAAACATCTCGGGTTCCCAAGGTTTTTTCCGACGATAAATTCAGCGTCGATCCACTGGTCTTCTTCAGCTGACTTCGCATTCTGAAGTTTGGTGGTACGCATGAGCTCGTTTGAGACAATCTTCCTCTTAGTTGGGTTAGTTTTTTTGGTTTTGGGCGTGGCTCCAGTCCCTTCAAAATTTATTCCCGATTTGCGTCGGGTTTCGTCGTTCTCCGAAGCTATTTTGGGGAGAACTTGGACGATATTTAATTTTGTGGACTTACCGGTCATTTCCGGGCCTTTTTCTTTGTCTATTCTGGCTTTGAATAGACGGTTTGATCGTTTTCAATCGCCTCGGTATTCGATTTTTTCCAAGCCAACTCTGTGTAGCACAGTATCCACAAATCGAATGATGGCTGCGGAAAATTGGCGGGAAAATATTCCCTGGAGGCAGTCAGGTGAAAAAGGCTGTTTTGGCAGACGAGACGTCAAAGTCCCTTTAATCCAAAGCTGTTGGGACAAGAGCAATTTAGAGTTCGCTTAAGTTGCTCTGAAAATTTTACTCTATGGTCTTAAGCTTGGTTCCACCTCTGGGTTGGATCTTTGGATTGAATTCATCAACTAGATCTATGAATTCGATTTTGTTTTTGAATTCTATCTATGGATCCCTCATGTTTGGGTTTTTCGCGTCACTTCCTCTTCGGTTTCGATCGAGACGAAGGTGTGAGATTTTTTCCAGGTCTTTTTCTCTTCTAGATCGAGTTGCGAGATGGCTCATTGGAGTCAAATTGGTGGACGAGGGCCGAACCCAATCTCATCCACGATGGCCGTCGCGTTGAATGATGGCACAATCCGTGCGCTTTTCGAGGAGATCGCGGATCCTTCAGGTGATGAATTTTGGGAAATTCGCGTTTCTCGGCAGAGGCATCATCCGATCTTTGGCGTTCAATTCGTCGGTCGGATTTTGTCTCTGCTGACCCACTCTGATCCCGATTTCCGTCTTCTAATTTTGGACGGTATCGAAGCTTTGTGTCGCAGGGCCACCTTGCCACATCAGGATCTTCCGCGTCCATGGAGTGAGTGGATATTACTCCCATGTTTCAGCGAGCATCTGACGGCAGCAATGTTAGGCCAGGACGAGGAGGTGGGGATGGGTGTGGCATTGCTGGTGTCCGAGCTAGCTGTCGATGGCTTAGGGACGAGTTTGCCACGTGCCGAATTTTTCTTGCGTGGTTGGTTCCAAGTCTTCTTTAGGCTTGTGGACCAATCTTCGGATTTGTTTCAAATCGAAACCTTGTTGCGACGCATGGCAATTCTAGTCCGAGGGGGGGTTAGGATTTATGATGAAGAGGGTTTCTTCGGAGATCCTCTTCATGAGGCTACTTTGGAAAGGGTTTATAGACCCTTTTTCCAAAGGATAAGTCCTCCTCAGCACGTTGTATGGCGAAATAGCGATACAGCTGAATCCGTGTTGTTGGTGGTGGCGGCTTTCCTCGCTAGCCCTCGGGCGGTGAGGTGTGCGTCGGAGTTCGACTTGGTCCGGCGTTTCGAGCCGGATAGTCAATAGATCAAGGCGGAATTTTAAGTCAGCGAGGTGGCTGAAGTTCGTCAGGTTATAATGTGCTAGTTTTGCCAGTTTTTTAATGATCGGCAATATACATTGATAACCCACAGCCTTCGGGCGAAGTATAACCTTGTCTTGAATTGTTGAACAATCTTCTTTTATGTGTTTCAGGTGAAGATGGTGTCAATCTACTAACGATTTGAGCGTCATCGTTAAAATTAAGATTGGACCCCCCCCTGTGGTCAAGCGTGGTGATTTCAACGCTAGCGCGGCCATAAATAATCTTTCGGCCCCTTTGTGGTCAAGCCCCCTTGTGGTATAGCGTGGTGATTTCAACGCTAGCACGGCCGATAATTTATTTATGGGCGTGGTGATTTCAACGCTAGCACGGCCAAAAATAATTATTTATGGTCGAGCGCGGATTCTTTCTTTCCTTTTTTGCGCGCGCGCAAAGGAATTTTTCGCACGGAAAGGAATTTTTTGCGTGCAAAAAATTCCTTTTGCGTGGGAAAATTCCTTCTTTCCTTCCTTTTTGTCACTTTCGTGCGCGTGCGCAAGGAATTTCTCTTACGGAAAGGAATTCTTCGCGTGGGAAAACTCCTTCTTTCCTTCGTTTTTGTCACTTTCGCACGCGCGTGGAAAGGAATTTTTTGCACGGAAAGGAATTTTTCGCACACGAAGGAATTTTTTCGCACGGAAAGGAATTTTTTGCGTGCGACCTATTTTTTGACCGTTTTTTGTAAAGTATGGATTTTGTATTGAAACGATCTTCTTGTTTTGTACGGAGATCGTGACAACGATAATAATAGTCGTTTTTCTCCCCTCAGTTTTGACTTATGTCAAAACTTTTTATTATGGGCACTAGAGAATTTATACCACGTCTAATTTCTTTTCCTTTAGATCGTAGTGTTGCTATACGACTTATACCATCTTTACCTTTTTCCAGGTTTTGGATTATAGCGATTGGCCAATGCCCTTTTTTGCTATTTATATCCTTTATAAGAACAACGTCTCCTATTCCAAATTGATTGCCTTCTTTGTGCCATTTTTGTCTCATATTAAGACTAGGCAAGTATTCATAAGACAATTTTTTCCAAACATTCGTTAAGTATTTTAACAAATGTGTGTATCTCTTTTTAGGATCTTTGGATACGGATTTTGGAAGTAGGATGTCACTTGTTATTTCACTTCCGATCATGAAATGAGCAGGAGTGAGGATCGACTCGTTTCCATCAGCTGATACATACTGTAGTGGACGGGTATTTATGATCCTTTGTATTTCAGCCATTAGAGTGAGTAACTCTTCATCATTTAAGCATATGTTTATATCTGGTATGCTTTTGAAAATGGCCTTTTTTATCAAGCTTATAAATATTTCGAAATGTCCTCCAAACCATGCAGCTTTTGGTGGATTGAAAATCCATTCAATTTCGTTTTCAACTAGCTCTCGTTTAAGTTCTTCTAGTTGTTTGGACATTTCCAAGAAATTGCCTGCATTGTCGGTATTTACGAGTTTTGGAGTTCCGAATCTAGCTTGAAATCTGGTGAAGGCTAGAACTGTTGATTTCGTCGATTTATCGACTGTTACTTCTATATGAACAGCTCTAGTCATCATGCACACGAATACAAGAAGATACCTTTTCTCGTCCTTTTCGCCATTATTGACATGGATTATCCCCATGTGGTCTATTCCGACATTGGCAAATGGCGTCAGACGTGAATTTGGATTAGGTACTCTTGATTCGGGCAATAATCCCATTCGTCTAGGTGATGTTAATGCATTTTTCTTTTTGCAATAGTTGCATTTTTTCATCATCCTTTTGCACAACGAAAGCCCTTGCATAACACTGTATTTCCTCTTCAAGTCATTATATAATGCTTGATAGCTGTTGGAATGTAAATTTTGTATATGTAAATCATATACTATTCCTTTAGCTAATGACGAGTCTTTTCCCAGTATTATAGGACATCTTACTTCTTCTGATAGAAATTTGGTCGTTTGTAGCCTTCCAAACATTCTGATTATGCCTTTTCCATCTATTGCAGGGCTCAATCTCAGGATGTTGGAGTCAAACGTGTATTTCTTAGGTTGGATTAAAGCCTTTTTTAATTGCAAGAGAGTTTCTTCTTGATCTTCAATCAATAATCTCTCTTTGGCTTTTCTCAACTCTTCAGATGTCAAGGCAGGTATGGTAATTTGGATCGAAGTATTCCAACTGTATTTTCCATACTTGATTTTGACTATTTTGACCAATTTTTTCTTTTCTTTTATGTTTTTGATGAATCGAAAAACATACCCTGCTATTCTGGTCATCTTTTGGAAAGATGCGAATTTGTTACGGGGTCTTTGAAAAATTGGCATAACTTCTTGATGTTGGCAGGTGAGCATAATTACGTTTTCGTTTTCCTTTTGACTTTCTTCGAGTATAACTTCTCTAGTGTCTTTGGTAAACGATTCCCATGTGCTAACATCTTGTTTCAAGAAATTAGGTCCTTCTTTCCATAGTGCGGATTGACTCAGCTTTTTGACTGAAATTCCTTTTGTAGGTAAGTCAGCTGGGTTCAAAGAAGTATTGACGTATCTCCATTGAGAACATTTACTTTTTTGCAGGATATAGAAGGCTCTATTTTCAACGTATATATCTGGAAAATTTTCTCTGTGTAGCCACCAGAGCACGATTTTGCTATCGCCCCAGTAGTATACGTTTTCCGTTTCGATTTCGTACCAAGAAGCAAAAATGTTTCCCCATTTCACTCCAATTTTAGCAGCTTCCAATTCAGCTCTAGGAATTGAAGGTTTTTGCTTTACCGGTACTACTTTGGCTTTGCAAAATATGAGATTCGTGTAAACTGAATTTTCATACTCAACTCTCATATATAGGGCACAAGCATATGCAACAGCGGATGCATCGACAAAAACGTGAATTTGTTTCGATTTCGCTTTGCATTTTATCTCTGGCATATCCAAACATCTTTTTATTTGAAAATTGTCCAAATCTTTAGTTTGTCTTATCCAGTTCATCCAATCTGCTCTAAGAGGGATTGGAATTTCATCTTTCCAGTCCACTTCGTACGACCATATTTTTTGGAATAAGATCCGAGATCGTATAGTAAATGGAGCTAGAAAGGACAGCGGATCATACAAGGATGCAATCACGCTTAACATCTGTGCTTTGGTGTACTTTTCCTGGTCTTTGCACTCAAATCTGAATGTGAAAATATCTTTTTCAGCAAGATATATGAGACCAAGCACTTTAATCACAGGTAAAGACGTTTCGAATAGAGATTTGTCTGTTAATTCGACATTGGGGGCCTTCTGGTCGTCATCCAATGTGTCCATAATTAACTTACTGTTGGAGGCGAATTTTCTAATTTTCATTCCTACAGTATCGTATATCTCTTTCAGGTGTTCGATGAGCTCTAGGGCAGTTTTTTCATCTTCCACGCTGGTCAGAACGTCATCAACAATAGTGCTCTCCAACATGGCTTTGGCTGCTATTGGATACTTGTCAATATGTTTTCTAGCTGCATCTTTTGTCACTTCGATGCAAACGAATGGAGAAGATCTCAAGCCAAACGTGTGTCTTGTTGACTCATAAATTTGGGGCTGTTGATCGTTTTTTGGTCTCCATATCATTCTAACATATTTTCTATCTTCAGGACGGAGCATTACTTGTAAAAACATTAGTTTTACGTCTCCAGCAACAGTAATTTTCTTAAGTCGAAAATTTGCTAATACCGTTACTACGTCACACATGTTTTTTCTCCCTTGTAAGAGGCCATCATTAATAGCTTTTCCTCGGAATTTAGCTTTGGCATCAAAAACAACTCTTACTTTAGTGGTTGTTTTATCTTCTCTTAATACAGGGAAATGCGCAATGTAATTGACGTCAGTTTCCATCCTGGCTTTTTCGAACGATAGATTGACTCTTTCCCAATATTTGGCTTCAATCGTATCATTCATCATCTTTTCGTACTCCTTTTTGACGTTGGGTTTAGCTTTGAGATAATTTTCCAGAGAAAATAATCTTCTCAAAGTTACGTCAAAATTATTTTCGAGCTTTGGTTCACCTTTTTTCCATAGCAAACCATGCTGTTTATGTCCCTCAACCAACTTAGCTGTCTCAGCCCAAATTTGGTCAGCTCTAACTTCGTTGGGAGTTAATTTTGGCTCGAAATCTTTATTGTCGGTCTCATACCTTTCAATGTCCCACATTTTTATGAGACCTTCTTTTACGGTGTCTTCGTTCCAATTGGCTTCTTCAACGTCGACAAAGTAATTGTCGTTGACGTGAGTTAGCATTTTGTTCAGCTTCTTTTCTTTGCAGCTAACGGGGCCGAAGATGCACCATCCAAGTCTGTATTTCCTGGCTGAAGGTTGATTACCAATTCCTTCCTTGTCTTCCAGACTTATTTGCAAACTTGGATTATCATTTCCAATGATGAGTCGAATTGGTTCGTTTACGAATTCGGCTATCTCAACATCCTTCAAATGATATTTCATTTTCATTGGCCAAATGTTGCCTGCAGGTTTGGGAAAACACTGCACTTTAATTATTTTTGCAAAATTTGGATCCAATTGATTTCTGACTATTATTTCAGTGAGGAGACCTTCATCATATGAGGTAACGATTCCTCCTACACCGTTAATAGCAAATGGCACTTTTTCGCCTTCCAGCATCAAGTCTTTGGCGCAGCTCATGTCAAGTGAGTTTTTATCAGCACCAGAGTCAATCATAGCATTAATTATACGTCGGTGACCTGTCTTAGGATTTTCTATCTCCACAGCCACATAATGTAAAGACGTATTTTTAATTGCTTTGGAAAATCGATTGAAGCACCAATTAGCATTTGAGAGAAAGGCGGTTAGTCAATCTTGTGGAGTTTCCTCCACTTCGACCTCTGATTCCGAATCTTCGCCTTCGGTCTCAAATTCTTCGACATCCGTTTGTAGGAAGGTTTTAACGTTTTGTACCTTACCATCTTTCTCGCGATGCAATCTAGCGTGATGGTTCTTCCCACAATAACATTTTTTAGGATTAGGGCATTCAGATGCCATATGACCGACTTTCAGACAGATGAAACACAGCTTCTTGTCTCGAACGATTTTTAGTCGATCTTTTATTAATCCCTTTAAAAATATTTTGCATGTTTCAGCCAAGTGTCCAGCCTTGGAACATACAGGACATTCTTCGGAAGAGTTATCCGAGACAAAAAGTTTTCCAAACGAAGGTTTACCTTTTACAGCATTCGACGACCTTTCGTACCTTTTTGCAGATCCGGATTCTCCTCTTGCCCAGGATTTCATCTTGGACGTACGCACGGATAATATGTCTCTACGTGCTTTGTTCAGCCAATCTCTGAAGTTGGTTGCATTTGAAGCCTTACCTGTGAGATTAGCATTCTCTTTGAATCCCAACACGATATCTTCATCAAATTTTGAAATTATGATGCTGAATACCAATCGATCGTCGTGTGGAATCCCTAGTAGTATAGCATGGTTGGCAAATTCGTCAAACAACCTTATGAATGTCTCAATATTCGTCGTTTGTTTTAAATTGCCAATATATGGGGCGCTGTTTAGGTTGTTCCATACCACATTGTACAGCAACTCCTCATCTCCATACTCTTCCTCTAGGTT
Organism: Paramuricea clavata; assembly: GCA_902702795.2. NCBI lineage: Eukaryota > Metazoa > Cnidaria > Anthozoa > Malacalcyonacea > Plexauridae > Paramuricea > Paramuricea clavata. The sequence continues at coordinate 12,313 of CACRXK020014582.1, forward strand.
TTTTATACGAGATACATACCCAGTGGCAGCATGAGTCAATCCACGGGAGATCTTCAAGACTACGTCTTCAGGCAGAGCATTGTATAAGGCTACAATTTTTCGCGATGCGGTTTCTCTTACCTTAAAGTGAACTGTTTCCAAGAAAGCTGTTCGCCAGTTCATATAGTCTCTTATGTCACCTGAAAACTTGGGTATTGCTTTGGCTTTTTCTAGATTGTTTATATCTATCTCCAAATGAGCAGGTAAAGGTACCCTGGGCAATTCCCAAGCTAAAGGTAGCTTGAACCCGTCTAAATCGCAAGGTACCCTCTCCCCTCGTGCGAAGTTTTCACTTCGTGGCGTTTGTATATTTTGCCGGGGAGCTGGGTCTTGATTCGTCAATTTAAGCGGATACAGAGATGGAGACGGTAATGGCTCAGGAACATTCGCTGGATTTTCCATTAATGCGTTTCTCCGGTTGACCAGTTGTTGGACGGCTGGTAAAACATTACTGGATGGGGGCAACTGCTCCTCGGGCGAATTTTCTTCGTCTTCTTCGTCCAGATCGTCGCTGTCTTCACAATCGACTTTTTGGCGTTGGTTTCGAGTTGGATTGAAAGCCATACGCCGAATTTCGTTTTCGATCTGTGAAACAGTATTAAGATA
>CACRXK020014583.1:0-12957 GCA_902702795.2 Paramuricea clavata
CCGATAATGCAATCGAGTGGCGATTTAATATAAGCTACATTTCGCAATATATTTCGCTAACTTGTGATTATTTTCGTTAAATTTTATAATTTCACTGCAGTTTTAATTTAAATTCAGTCGTTTAGTGGGCTGCCTATGGGAAAGCAAGTTAATTTTGGCTTGGAAATAAGTATGAAAGAAACAAATTATCTAATATCTTTACAACATTTACCGTTTATTCATTTGTGTCATTCAGACTTATTTCCGAGTCAAAACTGAACTGAAGGTCATCGGACATATGTCCGACCCAAATTCAACGTCACCGGACATTTTGTCAGACGGCCCTGTAAAAGATATTTTAAGGCCTGCATCATTTCTCTTTGGCGTATACCATCTAAAATCTCTTCATTTTAGCATTATTTTACATATAAAGCACTAAACATACTTTTAAGTTTGTTAAAATGCTGTGCTGAGTGGTTATATTACTACCTTAAAAAACAAACAGAAACTCGACGTTTCGAGCGAAAGCCCTTCGTCAAGAGTTAGTAACGTCGAAACGTCGTGTTTGAATCATCGTCGTCTCGAAACGTCGAGTTCGAATCAACGACGAGTTTCTGCTTGTTTTTTAAGGTAGTAGCCTAATCATATGGCCTAATATAACCACTCAGCACAGCATTTTAACATCGGTACTACCAACACTGGTACAGACAGTTTTAAGTTTGTTTGCTGCTTGAGAAACGTATAAAAAATTTAAAAAGTTGAATATAGTCATACCAAGTGGAAAAGTATATTCATCAGTTTTGAGCGCCTGTTACGTAACATGCAAAGTATTCTCCTTTTAAACCGTCGTCAAAATTTAATCTGTGTCATATGCCAGTTTAAATTTGTTTTATATTTTAAGGTTGATGTTGAAAGTGCCGTTTTCTTCGCTCCAGCAACACACCTTGCATACGGTACGCGATGGTTTCCCAACATATACTTTGAAATGTTTTATGTACTGTTTAAAACACGCGTAGGCGTGTTTTATCATATTTAAAATACGAGCGCGCTGCACGAGCACTTTAGATACGATAAAACACTCCTACGCGTGTTTTGAATAGCTTCAAACACGACTACAATAGATGCCGTCTCTTTATATAAAGAATACTAATTTATAGGATGGACTTTTATATAAAGAATACTAATGAGGATGCGTTTTATCGTACTAGTTAATACATGAGCAGCCGAACTTTATCTGACATACAAACTCGAGCCGAAAGCGAGAGTTTGTATAACAGATAAAGATGGATGCATAACGTGCTTAAAAAACGCCCCATCGTATGAGTTCATTGGCGAAGTAATTTTAAAAATAAACATTGTCTAAGCCGAGAAAATCAAAATTGAAGTTTATGTAAATGAGGACAAATCTTTATCCCGATTTACAAACATTGATTAAACATTAATTTATTTTGTATTTTCTCGTGAATTATTGATGAGTTTTTTAATGAGTGTTTGAAATTCCAGTTTTCCACTTCATTATAGATAATCTACCAGCAGATTGCTACGATATTCCTCAGAACTTCATTCGTCAATTACATAAACGCCGCTCAACTGCCGAATCAATATCAGGCTTAGTACTCAGTCTCCCTACGTTGAAAATCCGCAGCTCTGGTCACCAGGATCTCGCCATTTGCCACGACATATTACGTCATCCATTAACCCTCCCACTACGTGACCAACCGGAGACGTTACCATGGATACTGACCGCTGACCATGCGTCCGTGTTTACAGTATGGAGAGGAGGGGATAAAAAGGACATTGAGGTGTATTTTGTGCTCAATCCCATGTGCTGTAGGGCGATGTTAGCCTCGGCTAAAACATCGCATTCAGGAAATGTAGCAAGCCACACCGAGGCTCTAAAGGCTACACTAGATTTTGTTCTACATACAGATTTCAATCCTTTGACAATGAATTGCTCAAAAAAACAGGTAAATTTATATACAGGGTGTCCCAAAAAATGTGACACTATAGAAATTATCCTATTTAGTTAAATTTGCATGCCTGAGCACAATGGTGAACACGAGAGTGCGTAAACATAATTGAATTTTTTAATTACCAGGCGCATGAAATAGAATAGAATAGAATAGAAACTTTATTTCACGAGGGAAAATTATTAACCGTAAAAGTTATCTAACATACGGCCCTCGCACTATTTTGATATTTACAGGCATAAAAAGTATTAAGGATTACGACTATTTACATTTGAGAAAAAAATAATTAGTAATGAATACAATTACAATTTAGTAAATATTTACAATTTATACAAAATAGATCTTCGATATGGTTAGTAAGAGTAAGCTTGTTAAGAAAGATTCTACGAATTTTTTGTTTGGCGTTAGTATATGAAGAGCAAGAGAGCAAATCCTGTGCTTAACAACAATAGGATAATTTCCATACTGTCACTTTTTTGGGACACCCTGTATTTGGAAATTAATTATATAAATTCTTGTTTTTTTGTTGTTTTTAAATTGTTGTTGTTGTCGTTGTCGTTGTCGTTGTCGTTGTCGTTGTCGTTGTCGCTATTGTCGTTCGCTGATGATGTTGTTGTCGTCGTTGTTGTTACTGCTGCCGCTGTTGTTGTCGTTTGCTGCTGTTGTTGTTGTCGTTTGCTGCTGTTGTTGTTGTCGTTTGCTGCTGTTGTTATTCGTGGCTTTCCTTGATATTGTTATGCATAATTCATTCCTAGGTCGATCTTCTCTTTCAACTTTATTCCAACGCAGTCCAGTTAACATCTTCCGTCGGTACCGATGCTTCATTTAATGAGAACGAGTCTTTATACCCTGCGAGGTCGATATCTGCTACTGTAGCCAGCCAAAGTCGCACTACAAGACGAACAAATTCAATTACGTCATCTTCAGGATTCGACGTTGTCGACGACGAGTCGGTGTCTTCCGAAAGTACTCCGAAGCCCAGTGTGACGTCATTGGAAACACCAACGGTTTGTACTCAGTGATAAATTATTTTTATCAGGGCTTAAATGGCTGTTTATATAGATAGAGATAGATAGTGTATATATGAGCACATCTCGGACTGACCCAGGGGCGCCCGATCATGAGGCGCCCGATCAACTGGATAATCTTTTAATTTTTAAGTAGTTTCAAATCGAAAATTTGTCCAATAAAGTATGAATTTGACTTTCGTGACAAATCTTATAAAAGTATACAGTGAGTTGAACTTATAAATGTTTTTCAGATATCACCTTCGCTAGTTCATGTGTCACTCTGGGTTCAGTGGACATTACCCAAGCTATCGTTCAATTTATTTGGCAATGACAGGGGATCAGATTTACGTATTACTACGGAGATGGAAGATTGGTCTGCCTCGTTTGATTATCAGAATGGACATTTCAAAGCGCAGTGTAAAGTTGGCAATCTCAGTATCACGCATTATGAAATCGGGTAAGAAAGTCGATTAGTGTATACTGTAGAGACGGCTATTTGCCAATGTGTGCCTTTTTATCAAATGCGAACCGTTTGCATTTGAAAACCCCTCGGGTACTAATTTTAATAATTTCTTTACTGGAATTTACCTTTTTTTGCCTAGATCAAAAATTAGTCTAACATGCAAGTTGCCTATTGGGTAAAAACAAACGTTAGCCAAATTTGTTTGCATTCAGAAAAGTTCTGTGTAAAATTTCATCGTCTTTCATTTATAGGTCATCTGGCCAGTGGACGACAGGTCCTGGTGGTGGTACCATCTTAGCCCGCCAAGATTCTCTTTCAAGTTCCCTTTCAAAAGTTCACGACAGCAAGAGCGATGACTCGGATCCAGGTCGTCATGGTTTTTTGTACGTCGAATATACCGCGTCCTCAGTGATCGTCCCATCATTCAAAGCGGCCTTTGAACACGATGACGTATTTCAAAATTCTTTCGGTTACTCCCAGGATGTTCACGTGACCATACAGCCGTTTGATTTTATCCTGTGGTGTCCACTATTGTACACAATTACCACTGTGTTTCACACATTCGCCTCGCTGCAAAGTGACTCGGTCGGGAAATGCGAATCTCAAGGGGTGCCCCTCCTAGACCCCGGCGTAGAAACCCATAAAATTTTGACCAATTTGCCAGAGATTAATTTAAAACTCAGAGGATTTCGAGTTGTTGTTCCTTCGTGTATCGATCCGCGCATGTTCACGGGTAAACAAGACCACAGCAACGTTGTAAACAATTCTGATTTGTTTACAATCCAAGCAACGTCTCTTCTAGTTTCGTCGCGACTCGAAAATCCGATATCGCGTTTGGTGTTGGACAAAAAACTCAGTAAAGCACTGACTGCATTCGCCCGCAGTCGTCGCGGGTCAGCAGCAGAGAGGGGTTTGGGTGATACTCAGTATAAGATAGAAGTGAAAGGTCTTCGTATTTGGTCTGGATGCTGGGAGGAGTTATGTCGGATGCTGCCCAATCAAGATCCCAGCAGGATAGAGAGGGATCTCTTGGAACAGAATCCTGCATTGGAGTGGAATACGCATAGTGGGTGGGTATCAATACTATCCTATTTTATCCTAATTTACCCATCACTACCATGCTATATACCAACAGGGTAGATAGGAATCTCTTGGAACAGAATCCTGCATTAGAGTGGAATACTAATAGTGGGTGGGTATCCAATACTATCCTATCCTATTTTATCCTAATCTACCCATCACTTGCCTCCTCAAGTGTCAGATATTTTCACAGAAAAATGGATGATCGTGCAGTCAGAAAGTGTTTTTGTCAAACTGAAAGATTAGAAATCTGCTTGGTTCTTGGTTTATAAAGGCATTTTGTGCAGATTCTTCAGAAATGTTTTGAAGTTTTTTTATAATTTGAAACATTTTGCTACAATCGCAAAAATTTTTGCGCAGGAAATTGTTTCCTTCAAAGCCAAAACCAGCACTTGTGGTGCCGTGGCCACCACGCTTGCCTTTCTAGCAGGGAGACCTAGGTTCAAATAGACCTTTCCCCTTATAACCAAAATTTTGATCTAGGCAAGTCTAGACAAATATTTCATCACAGCTTGAAAGAGCATCACAAAATTAGTAATATTCCAAAGTTTCGTTGCGAAATGTTGTAAAATGAGGAAAATAGAGCCTTGCGAAGTTTGCAATTTTCAGTCATTTTGTATTACAAATGGGAAATTGATGCCCCAACACCCGATTGGGCTGTCAATTTCCCGTGCATAATACAAAATGACTGAAAAACGGCAAACTTCGCAAGGCTATATTATCCGCATTTTACAAGATTTTGCAACAAAACTTTGGAATATTACTAATTTTGTGATGCTCTTTCAAGCTGTGATGAAATTTTTGTCCAGATCGAAATTTTAGTTATAAGGGGAAAGGTCCATTGAGGAGAAAGTGGTACCTTTACATTGAACATCAGTAAATGGTTAGACTTCTCGGATAAGGACGTTAAAATCATAGGCACCTCGGATCCCCGATAGAAAACCCCCTGAGAAAAATCCCCTGAGAAACTCGATAAACTAAGAACTTTACAGTCTTGTGACAATTATAACTCCTTTTCCAATTTACTTTAGTCAAGATCGTTCGAGTGCCTTGGTAATACCAGTGGTTTCTGACTTGGATATAAAATGCATCGTTGCGCCACCTATCTCACTCACGACGTCAAGCAAATCACAACGTTGGAATAAACCTATCTTTGGTTTATCATTTGAAGTCAACCTTACCACTGATGTGGAGTGTTTCATCAGTAAAACTCAGGTAAATTGTACCCCAGCACGTCACTTTAAAGCGCATACACCCCTATGCAAATAGTTTAGCTATAGACTAAATTTTGATCTAGGCAAGAAGACCAAAATCCATCACCACAGCTAAAAGAGCATGTTAAAATTAGTAAAATTGCAAAGTTTGTCCTCGAAATGTTTTAAAATGCGTCAAATATAGCGCTGCGAAATTAGCAAATTTTGTATTAATTTGTATCACGCGCGAGAAAATGCACCACATTTGGGCCAAAGTGGTACATTCTCCCGCGCGTAATACAAATTAATACAACATTTGCAAATTTTGTAGGGCTATATTTTCCCCATTTTACAACATTTCGTGGCAAAACTTTGCAATTTTACGAATTCTAACATGCTCTTTGTATAGCTGTGGTGATGGATTTTGTTCTTCTTGCCTAGATCAAAATTTAGTGTATAGCTGAAATTGTCTATTTTTTGCTAGTCAGTCAAATATTGTTGTCCATTGTTAATTTTCCAACTGGCAATAAATTCCGCTGCGAGCCTTAAACGGGATGCGTTGTAAAGAAGAGCAATAACATTGTCTACCGAAAGTTAGGAACACTTAGTACCTCCACAATAAGTGTTTGTCCTGTGTTAAGCCGGTTTTCCACTTGCGAATTTCTTTCCGCGAAGCGAATTTTTCTTTTGTCTTTTTCTATTATTTCCAGATGGTTCCAGTTGAGTGACCAAAGACAAATGAAAAATTCGCGCAAAAAAATCCGCAAGTGGAAAACCGGCTTTAATATTTTTTTTATCTGCGTTTGTCTGTGTTTGGTTACATTATTTCATGACAGATAGATCTCATCAAATTAAGTTTTACCTTCGATATCCTGTAAATAGTATACATTATTTGATTTTGTACCTTAGGTACAGCTCATGCAAACTATTCTCAAAGAAAACATTACGAACAGCGGTTTGTCCAACGATGACGTCACCAGTGACGTAACTACTGACACTCCAACCGCTTTTTCCCATCCGCCACGAGTAGCTGCGCCCGAGGAGAAACTGGACAGCGGTTGTGGCAGTGAATGCTCCCATAAAAACCGCCACGTGATTAAGTCCCGTGACAGCAAGCCCGATGTCCAAGAGATGGAATGTCTCGCCACTGCCGGGGGGTTATCTGTGTTTGTCTACGAACATTCTACGACGGGGGAGGCGTGGACTCAGTTGGTTCCAGTAGTACGTGTGTCCCTTATACAACCAGCTTTTAATTGTACAAGGCGTGCAGACAGTGATACGATTCAAATTTCATGTTTTGATATATCTCTGGCTAAATGCAAGTCCAACACGAGGAGTGCAGGTGCGTGTCTTTGTCGGTTGTGCATTCTAGTTAAAGCCAAATTGCTTTCTTATGTGTAACCCAATACACCCCTCCGGTAAATGCCCAGTCCTGGCTATACAGTGTGTCCCAAAAAAAAGGTTACCCTTTGAAGTCAAGCGTTAGTGCCGCATGTTCGAATTTGAATGCTTTAACTCCCTAATGAGCCCTGGAATGCGTAAGACGTTATAGCAGAGCATTTTTATGCATGCATTGCAAATTAATTGAAATTTGTTCCGCTAAAATAACACAGAATGGAATGCATGAATATACATGTATAACGTTTTACGCATTCCAGGGCTCATTAGGGAGTTAAAGCATTCAAATTCGAACATGCGGCACTAGCGCTTGACTTCAAAGGGTAGCCTTTTTTGGGACACACTGTACCAGTGTGTATACAAAAACCTGCAAACACTATAATTTGCATAATTCTGCTGCTTAATAGCATTTCATTGTCTGTGCTACTTATTTTGCTCCTGGGATTTGAAAATACATTCTAATTAACCGCGCTGATAGAAATTAGAATAACACAAAATTATTTGTAATGTAGAAAACTAATTATTAGTTCGTCTGCGAATGGGTCAACTATTGTGTTTACGCACGCTTGGAATCAATTAGTTCTGCATCATGCAAATTATAAAAACATCGTATTTCAAAGGGTTTGCACATTTTTATATACAGGGTGTCTAAAAAAGTAATACTTAGAAATCACCCTTTTGTTGTAAACACCCAAATTTTATTACCTCTGGGAGTTTAGAATACGTTGTAATCGTACGAGCATATTAAAACCCACCCCTGGCCAAAACCTTTACAAAAGGATACTATTCAGTTGCCACACACGTCCTTTACCACTTCTGTTACATGAGTTTGATAACTGCTCGTGCAATTTTATGCAGTCAAAATTTTCATGTTGTCCGCACATGTACTTTCTACACCACTCCTGACAAATCGGACTTCTGACAAATCGGACTCCTGACAAATCGGACTCCTGACAAATCGGAAAATGATCAACATAGTCCTATTTTATTACCCAACCCTTAAGTTGTTTTGTTTTTGTATTTACCCAACCTTTTACTCACTGGTAATTTTGTTTTTCAAAGGTTGTGTTAGTCCCCCTAAACAACGAAATATGTAAAAAAAAAGGGTTTCCTCTGTTATAGATAACACTCAACTGGTGCCCTCGGCACAGGATTATGATGTCATTTGGTTTCGTACTGGAGATGGCAGTCCAGACAAACATACTGAGCTCGCACCTGCATTCGCGAACTTCACATGCAAGCTATATCCATCTTCACCTGGTAATTATTTTGCAAAATTCATTTAGAAATCGTTTCCGTTCTTTCAATTTCTAAACTCCCAAGAAAGTTGTTATACTGGTTAGATCTATAATAAAAGTTCAAAATTGACACTCGAAATTGTAAAAAAAATTGTGATTCTTAACCATTGAGAAAAATGTGGAATCTATAAACAAACTTAATATTTTATCGTTTCTAGCTGATCTCAAGTTAGACTTTGGCAGACCGATCTGGATTGATGTTGACCTAGGACTGTTAGAAAGACTACAAGACTTCTCCACTGATCTCAATATGCAAGAAACGAAACTGGACAATGAGCATCAAACTAGTTCAGAATCCGACGTGATGAATATTGTTCGTTCTGTGGCTATATCAACAGATTATGTTGCAATTACCGCGACTGCTGGTCAGGACATGGAGATCGATCCCGTAGTTAAAGTGTCATGTTCGTCTATGAATCTTGGTGTCAGCCTCAAAGCCGATGAACGCGAAGGTAATAGTGTATGGGCGAAGATTTTCTGTTATGTTTCCCTAAATAGTATAGGTAATGAATGATTCCAGTAAAAGACGAAATTTTGATCCAGACAAGAAGAACAAAATCTATTACCATCGCTGGAAAGAGCATCTTAAAATGAGTAAAATTGCAAAGTTTGGTTGCGAAATGTTGTAAAATGAGGAAAATATAGCCATGTGAAGTTTCGCAAATTTTGAATATATTTGCATAACGCGCGGGAAAACAGGGCGCGAAATAACGGCTGGAGGGACGCCGGTCAAGGTGACCGGCCAACTCAATTTTAGCTCGGACATACCGTATTTCTGGCCGGTCATATTATTCAGCTTAAAGCAAAGCCTAGTAAAGTATATCCCTAAAAATGTGACTATTTTCCCATATAGCATTACAAAAAGCCTTACTGTAATCAGTAATTAAAAAGTCCTTCACATAAAACAACTTGCACTGTACTAACTAATAATTAACTCTTAAGCCAAAAGCATGGCCATGGGCTTTAATTGTGACGTACTGCGTGGGAAAACTGGCGTACATTGCATTTATTTTCCCGCAAGATATTGGACAACATGTTATGGTTCTTAATTATAATGCTTGACAACTTTGTTTTGATTATTAATTCAAATGAAGATTAGTTGTTTGTTCTTTTACCAAAAGTAATCGGTCAAAATGACCGGCAAGGTAAGAATTTGACCGGACAATTTCGCATTCTGGCCGGACATTGTCCGTTGACCGGCCGTTATTTCGCGCCCTGGAAAATAACCATTTTTGAGCCGAAAGTGCTTATTTTTACCGCGCGTAATGCAAATATATGCAAAATTTGTGAACTTCACAGGGCTATATACAGTACATTTTCTTCATTTTACAACATTTAGCAACCAATCTCTGCGGTTTTACTCATTCTAAGACGCTCTTTCTACAGTAGCTGTGGTGTTGGATTTCGTTCTTCTTGCCTTGATCAAAACTTAGTCTATAGCCGGAATCACCCACTGTAAGTATACAAAGTGTCGCGCACTTATTTCAATGTGATCTGTGTGATGCGGATTATATAGATTAAATGACACGATTTCTGCCAGAGGGCCTGTAGTTGTATTTTTTTTTGCAAAACTGCTCCTGGTTAGATCTAATAAATGTGTATTATTATACGGCAAGCATTTGTTTTGATGAATCGCGCAATTTGATTGGCTTCTGATGAGGCAGGATTTTCCCACGCAATTTTTTTGCCCCGCGACAAGAGCCGAGTTTCAAACGGAAAAAAGTGTCTAAAAGTCTTTCAAAACTATTCAAAACGAAGAAAAATAAACCTAAACTAAAGAAAAGGAGCACCTTCTTTGGTTAAAGAACTTTCTCAATATGTTTTTGTTAGCGAAAGTCGAAATTACAAGGTAAATTTTACAATGTTTATAACTATTACTGTCGTTCCAATTGAAGTGTTGCTAAAATATTGATTCAATACATTACCTCGGGCTGACCAATTCATTTGATCAAGTTCCTCGAGATATTCATACACTTCCTGTGAAAGAGCCAATTCCAAGTATTTGATCATTTCTGGTCACTTCCTTTCTATTTATGATTGGTTAGTTGCACAAACAACAAAGGTGATTGGTGCATTCAAACTATTCAACAGGAAGTTTACAATTATACTAGGAAGTTTATGAATATCTCGAGGAACTTGATCAAATGAATTGGTTAGCCCGAGGTAATGTATTGAATCAATATTTGAGCAACACTTCAATTGGAACGACAGTAAAGAAGTCAGGAATAGCTGTGTTTTGACTTTGTGAAGAGCTGCAAATCTTATTTGCAGATAGCCGAGGAATTTGACACCATCCTAAATAAAAAATACAACTAAAGCAGCCACAGATTTATATTTTTTCCCTGAAAATTTCTGTTTTTTTTCGATAAAAAGAGATATATTTATGAGATGAAGCGAACTAAAACCGTACTTGTCCATACTGTTTATTAATTTTATTGTTTCATATTTGTTGTCTTTGTCTTTGATTAAATGACGAAATACCTCGTATTTTTCTTGAAATACTATCCAACTGTGTTAGTATTCTATATAAAAAGTGCTGTAGAGTAGTTTTACTAACCAAGCTTGAGAACATTTTTTACAATTGTTCTTTTTTGCAAATGTTTCGGACTTTGTACTTTGCCCTCGCGTGACCTTTTTTACCCATTTTTTACAAACGTACAATGCCATATAATATAAAACTTACTGACCTCAACCGTTCGGGCAGTACGGGAAAATATCCAACCTCGGTCTTGCTGTATTGACCTCGCTATCGCTCGGTCAATACAGCAAGACCTCGGTTGGATATTTTCCCGTACTGCCCTCACTCTCGGTCAGTAAGTTATTAAAATTCCACTCGAAATTTGCCATCTACAAAGACCTTCGACACAGGGAAGGCCGTGTTGCAGGGGTGGAAAAAGTATCGGACCATGGGACCATTGGTCCCAGAAAATTGTTTGAGTTCCCAGAAAATATTTGCAAGAAAGAAAAAAAGATAATTGTAGAAACTTAGACAAAGGGAGAAATTCAGAGGACACATTCTGCCCAGAACCCAATAGAAAGAATGTTACCTACAGGTACTGTATGTATGACCTCAGAAATGCTAGTAGAAGCACATCTATCTTACTAGTGCAATAGTGGATAAATGTAGAGACTATAGAATGATGTAACAAATGTGATATGGCAAATGTATTTTTAGCCAATTTGAGACACCTGATTTTCAAAATTTTCTGGGGCACCATGCTTGCAGACCCCCCTAGTAGTGCCCATTTTTTGGCATCTGTAAATTTACCTTAGGATCAGTCCCCGGATGTGTGTTATCTAAATTAGTTTTATGTTATATACGTTAAATATATAGCATGACATTAAGTTTGACAACTTGTTAGTGTTACACAGTTACAGTGTGCGAGTGTCGATTGACTTGATTATTCGCAGAAAATGTTTCAATGTTCTCTTGTGGTCCCAGAAAGTGAAATAATTTTTCCACCCCTGCCGTGTTGGCCGTGTTATCACGGCCAAAAATGGAAAAACACGGCTAGATAAAATGAACGCTGCTTCATTATTTATATAAGGCCGTGTACGTTCATAAAATAAGATGGTGCTACTTACAACAGACATAATTTCTTTCTATTTACGTCATAAGAAAGTTTGTAAAATCTATTGTTGTTGTTGAAATTAGCAAAAGTGATCCGTGATGTTTTAATGTTTTGATGGATAATGGTAACCGTATGGTGTTAAAGTGGTTTTAAGTTTTAAATACCCCCAAGAGTTGCTGAAATAACTTAATGTCTTAATGTCAGTGCGCAATATGAGTATATGTTCGCCTTGTATTTGGTTGCAAAGCATAGAACAACCACAGGCATTGTCCGTTGTTGTAGAACCGTGAATTTGGATATGCAAGGTAATTGACATGTGCACACCCTGGTTATTTAGAAACACGCCCAAGATCTAAAATCCTAGCTAAGACCCTGCTTCGACATCAGTTGTATCAAGTGAGATGCACCCATACACCTTACATTGGCATGTCCTCAGTATTTATACATGAACGTGTGGTTAGAGCTCGACAACTGTCTCTCTGTAGCTCAGTTGGTTAGAGCGCTGCACCAGAATCACAGGACCACAGGTTCGATTCTCGCCAATGGTTGCACTTTCCGCAACGACTCCTGATTAGATCTAATACATCTTAAATCATTCTACTCGAGATTTCAACACAGATTTTGGACTTGTATTTTTTTAGATTTTTGTCAACGTATAGCGGCAAACCTTCATCTCTGTGCCATCACTATAGCAACAAGTATTGATGATAAACTACGTTCTTTTCTACTTCCGTACGATGCGTCCATAGATTTGGAATTGTTCTGTAGTTCACCATCAATTTCTCAAGATACGTACTGGTAAGCATAACATACAGTCGAAACAGCACTGTATCCGTATTAGAGAGCTGGGTCTGTTTTGGAGGTATCCGTTTTAGAGAGGTGTCCGTATTAGAGAGGTGTCTGTATTAGAGAGGTATCCGTATTAGAGAGGTATCCATATTAGAGACGTGTCCGTATTAGAGAGGTGTCTGTATTAGAGAGGTATCCGTATTAG
>CACRXK020014584.1:731-12955 GCA_902702795.2 Paramuricea clavata
CCCCCCCCCCCCCCCCCCACCTTCACGGAAAATTTACGAATTTTCGGAAGTTTTAACCTAAAAGAGGGCTAAAAATAGTCTTTTCGAGTCCAAATGGGGGGGGGTATGTCGGAAATTTGAAAGTTTTGTCGGAAATTTAGAAGGTTTGGCCCCCCCCCCTCCGCAAAAAGTGAATTTCCGCCACTGCTAATCAAGGCGCGTGACTCGCGTGACTGCCCGCTCTCATGCAGTCTCATCCTCGTTTGATCCGGACTTTTAGTCATTTTGTGGTTCCTGAGTTCACTCAAAAGTTTTCAGTAGCACTTAAGCAACTGATGCAACATTCAGTAATTCAAATATATAATGACGTATTATTCGCATGCAATGACGTTGTTGTAAGTAGCTTGCAGCCTAGTTCCAGGCTCTCTCTCTATTCGCTGCTTTGGTATATTTAAATAGTCTTAAAAGGTTTATGCCTGGGTGTTCTGTGCGGAACGCTTCAGCGAGAGAGCCTAGTAGATTTCGGTAAAATGGTCCATGATATCAAAAAAGTGGTCCCTGGCCTGGTTACCAAGCATACCGCGTTAGTAAAAAGAAAATGTTAAGGAAATTTCTTTTGCGTTTATAATTAAGTCATTAGTTTTGCTCTAATGCTGTCGGAACAATGAAATAGGCTACGTTTCGCTACCATACGGTCAGAATGGAATAACGGGGCTAAATAAGACTCGTGTTTACTAAAATATAAGCCATATTAAATGATGCTATCTAGAAGCTTGAAAATTATGCCGAGACTCCGACTAAAAATGTTTTGACAACACAGTCATGTCAGGCAAGTATTTCCAATCTCCTCAGCTACTAGACTTATATTAAACCTGTCAAGTAGAAAGCGTAGTTTTGTATACCAGTATGGTGCAGTGTTGATCACAACTTGCGAGTATATAAATAACATCAACGAATATACGACCATTGCTCAGACTCAGTATCGTAAATTTGTATATATTTTTTTTAGTTGAGCACATTTTTAATACAGTATGAATTTGGTTATGTAGACATCGAACATGATCAACGAACATTGTCGTATTTACAAGGTTATTTGTATATATAAATTTTCCGCCATATTAAAAATACTGAAATCTGCTAGGCGTTCTGAAGCACCTTTTGCGGTGACATCACACCTAGGTCCCAGTCTCGTACTACATGCACGTTTTTTTTTCTCGCGCTTGCTTCAGAACGACTGGGACTAGGCTGAGTAGCTTGATATATTCAGACATTGAGAGGGATTCATGACTAGCTGAAAATACAGGTAAAACTTAATTTCGAACGATTTAATTAAAACTTAGTTTCGAACGAAGGACCTCCGCGGCTTGAAATGTCGAAGCTTTACTTGTATTTTTCAGTTGAACCTTAACAATTGGCGCAGCTTTCTCGTGTTATTGTCACGATCTACGCCACCGTTCGAGATATTCATTCACTGTGCCTGTGTATATATAGTTCTATATTACGGTCGAAGTAACCAAACAAAAATTGCTGGCATCTCTCTCAGTTCTGTGGAGTCATGAGGACATAGAAAGAATTAATCCATAAACTATCTGTACCAATAATAACAAGCTTTCGTTGCTACAGATGCGACTAGCTGAAAAGGCCCTGAAAAGAAGCGCGAAGGCTCTTCATCGAGAAGTGAAATACTTCCCAACGAAGGGCCTTGGCTCGAAACGTCGAACTTCTTCTTATATCAGGTAGTTGCTTCCCTACCAAAGAAAGCTTGTTCTACAGGGTGTCTAAAAAAAAAACAATGGAAATTCAACAGGCTGTCGTGCATCATAAACTTAGCTAAACAATTCAATTTTTACATAGGACGAAAGAGCTGTTATTTAGCTTTTCTTTGATACCTTTTTAAATCGTAACGTTGAGAAATGGCCACATACTCGTCAATTACTCATGTTATTACGTCATGTACTCAACATTAATTATGCAAAGTTAGTCAATCCAATTCCAACTGAAGCACCGCCAGCCTGCTGCGAGCTATTAGTTTCGTAAAACGTTTTGATTACGAATGTTCTCTGTTCAGGGCTTAATTGAACCATGTTTAATTTTTAATGACATTCTCATTGAGTTATTGACGAGTTAAGCTCATTTTAGATCATTTGTAATGCAATGTAATGTAATGTAATGTAATAATGTAATGATTTATTTAGAGCCGTATACACAGGATGCGGTTACCCAATCATCCGAGCCGGAGGCTCATGTAAAAAGTGCACGACATACTATAATACTATAAATACATATGTACATTATAAATATTAAGTTATTAAAAGGTAAACGAGACTAATAAGGTACAAATCTAAGAAATTATATACAAGATTGGCACTGACATCTTATAAATTCGCAATGTTTTAGATGTAACTTAAATTCTGCTAATGTCGATGCAGATTTTGCAGGGAGCGGTAAATTGTTCCATACATGCCCTACAATATAGCTATAGAAATTATGCAAAAGAAAGAATAAAATTAAAGATTGTTCGAATTCAAGTCTCCTACGTTGGAGTGATCGCATTGATGCTAGTTCTAAAAGTTCGTCATAGGTAATATTGTTACCAAAGTTCATTACAGTTCTTAGACCGTAGCAATTGGCTTTTTCAAGTTTCTTGCACAATGTTTTGTTCACTCCAATAAGTAGTTGAGAACGGTATTCCATATTAGGTAAAACATACGCTTTGTACAGACTTGTTATAATATTTATCGGAACCATTCTCTTAAGGCGTCGTAGTGCAGCAATCATTCCATAGGATTTCTCTAATATCTCGTCAATATGCTGCTTGAAATCTAAATTTCTGTCCAGTGTCACTCCAAGTGTTCTCAAAGATTCGTGAATGTCTAATGGCTGGTTGTCAATTTTAAGGTTGTACGAATAGTCAGATTTCCCTAAGATCATTGTTTTTTTTTGCCATTGTTGATTTGCAAGAAGTTTTCTTTGAACCAATAGGATAATTTCTGTAGATCACGGTTAAGCGATTACTCTAATATGGCAGGACATGTAACAGATGAGTACTGGGTGGTGTCATCTGCATAAAGACGGAGTGATGTGTTGTCGACATACCAGTTAAGATCATTGATGAAAAAGTCAGTCTAAAGTCGCCTGTCGCCTGTCAGATAATTTAGTATTCAATTTTAATTCCCTCTTGGGAATTGTCCATGTTTCGTTTCGGCCATGCAATTCCCAACGGTGGAAGAATGTGATTTCGACCGGCAATTTTTATTTGACGAGTATGTGGCCATTTCTGATCGTTACGATTTAAATAATTGTTCGAAGTCGATGATGCACGATCAGTGGTCCAGGTCCAGTGACTGATGGATCATGATTGGGGGTGGGGGTATTCACTGATCGAACATGAAACATTGCAGTCGCTAATTAATCTTTTTCCCCAAACATTGTTGGCGAGATGGAGGGAGTAAAATAACGCACCCATCATAATTAGTGACCATAATAGTAAAACTACCACCAAATCGCATGAGTTAGCCCGAACAATACCTGCATTAATAAGACCGTTTCCTAACTGTTTCGATCATAATAACTTGCGTCTTCGAAGCAGACCGTCAGGTCATAATAATAGTAACTGTATCATTTTTCCGAGGGCACCACTTAAACGTTGTGGATCACAAAATGTATTTGTACCATCTATAATGTTGTCTAACATCATGTCGTTGGCTCCCAAAATTGAAGAATTACATGCGTATATTGCCAATGCAAGTGTGGATATTTTATGCATTGTGGAAACGTGGTTGCAAAATCATATTGACGATAACATTGTTTCATTACCCGGGTATAATTTAATTCGACGTGATAGACGTGAACGCATTCGCGGCGGTGTCTGCGTCCATATCCGTAACACGATTAACTTCAACATCCTGCATGACTTCTCAAGTAATGAGTTCGAAGCGTTATGGCTGGATTCCACCAGGGATTCCGCCACTTTTTGAATCATTAGTAACACTCGAAACAGGATTTCCAAACAGTGGGATAATCTTATCTGGTGATTTCAATAAATTGAACGTTCGTCTGTTAAAAAACAGTTTTAAATTGCGTCAGATTGTAAATTTCCCTACTCGTGGTAATAACATCCTCGATCTGATTTTAACTAATATGGAAAAATTTTATGATTCTCCAATTAAACGCCCTCCTTTTGGTCTATCCGATCACGTCACCGTAGAAGTTCAACCACTAAAAAGACCTAAAAATTCTGGAACAAAAGCGGTTGTAATGTCAAGGGATTTGCGACCATCAAAACGATTAGCATTTGGTAAATATATAGAAGAAGTTAATGTCAAATATTGGGTAGACAGTGTAGATTCGTGTGATGATAAAACGAAAATGTTGGACTCAAAATTTGTTTTGAGATTCAAAATTTGTTGTATATTCAAGCCCGGCTTCAGTGTAATTTTGGTGATGACCGGAAAAGAAATGAAGATATTTTAAAAACTGGCCGTAGCCTCACGATAAAACTTTCTAAAAATGTTCTCTGTTTCATGTATTTTTATTTGATATCTTATGTACAAGCGAAAAAATAGAGTCAATAGGGGCTCATACACTTGTCTCTATAGTTTCATGTAAACATTCGAAATGTTTCGACAGCAAAGTAGCAACTGTTTTAGATCGAATGCACACGGCCAGCACACCAGGGACAATGGCAGGGTACTGAAATAGAACGTCACTAAAAAATTATGTATGATTAATTTAGATCATGTCCATTTTCAACGTAAAATAGTCATTTATTTTGTACCGAACATTTGGCAGTATTTACACAATTGTGCCTTTTTGTAAACACGCGTTGCGTGTATTCCACGCAATTGCGTGGCTCATTGTGCTCGCGCATGCTCAGACAAATTTCCTACCTGTTCATACACACAGTTCTGATCAGTGATTTTATTAATTGCAAAAGTTTTAACTGTTTATAAAATGTAAAAACTTTGTGTGTATATACCAATGACGAACTCAAAACAATCATTTTCAAAGAAACTGTAGAATATCAGTTTAATTGCAGTTTACACAAAAACTTATGATATCGGCTGAATATATGTCAATGTAGTATCGGATATTTAATCTTGAATAAAAAATTATCTTAGGACTTGGATTTTCTATTTGGACCGTCTGCTTACATTTTGAAACATGAAAAATTTTCCGGATACGATATTTTTCCGTTGTTCATTCCATTTTTCCCTAATGTTTTCGTAAATTTCTCAACATTAATTAATGTTTTTTTCTTCCTATCGAAATTTATGTTTTGCCGACTACGAAAACAATTTACCGACTGGGATTCAATATTTTGCCGACTTCCTGACTCTTCTCCTATGAGTCCGCATCGAGAACTGAACTCACGAACTCGGAGGTGAAAGGCGCCGACGACTGCGTCACCGAAGCCCCAGTCGAATAGTGTTGCTTTAGTATGGTGTTTTCAATTTAGTTTTAGTTCAGTTTTAGTTTAATGTTGTTTTAGTATGGTGTTTTCAATTTAGTTTTAGTTCAGTTTTAGTTTACTGTTGTTTTAGTATGGTGTTTTCAATTTAGTTTTAGTTCAGTTTTAGTTTAATGTTGTTTTAGTATGGTGTTTTCAATTTAGTTTTAGTTCAGTTTTAGTTTAATGTTGTTTTAGTATGGTGTTTTCAATTTAGTTTTAGTTCAGTTTTAGTTTAACGTTGTTTTAGTCTGGTGTTTTCAATTTAGTTTTAGTTCAGTTTTAGTTTAATGTTGTTTTAGTATGGTGTTTTCAATTTAGTTTTAGTTCAGTTTTAGTTTAATGTTGTTTTAGTATCGTGTTTTCAATTTAGTTTTAGTTCAGTTTTAGTTTAATGTTGTTTTAGTATGGTGTTTTCAATTTAGTTTTAGTTCAGTTTTAGTTTAACGTTGTTTTAGTATGGTGTTTTCAATTTAGTTTTAGTTCAGTTTTAGTTTAATGTTGTTTTAGTATGGTGTTTTCAATTTAGTTTTAGTTTAATTTTTGTAGTTTAATGCAGTAATTTATGTTTAGTTTTAGTTTAGTTCTAGTTTGAAAAAGGAATTTCTTTTTAGTTTTAGTTTAGTTCTTGTTTCAACAAGGATTTTTTTAGGGACCGGTCATTATTTATGGCCGGGGGGGGGGCACTGAGGAGAAACATTTTCTTGGCCAATTTTATTAGTATAAACCCAACCTTCAAAACAAATTTTTTTCCCCACCCAACCCTAGCACTCATTCAAAAATCGTAGACCCACCCTAACTTAATTTTGTCAATTTAATTATTTCAAAGCTAAATTGACTTATTTGAGAGAACAAAAAAGCCAACAAGTATGAACTCTGTCACTTTATTATGACTGTTATGGCAGGTTCAAATGGAATACTTTGCAAATCGATATATAAAGTAAATGATATTTATTCGATCCTAATAAGACAAATAATATAAATATTTTAGTATTTTCCGACTTAATGATTTTTACTTTACCCACCCCTTGGCTTGGTGAATTTTTATTCAACCCACCCATTTTCCACCCATTCAATTTTGTTTACCCACCATAAATAATGATCGACCCCTTAGTTTTAGTTTAGTTCTAGTTTGAAACAGAAATTTTATTTTAGTTTTAGTTTTAGTTTTCTCAAGTTCGAAACAGTTTAGCAAACGATTTAGTTTTCAGTGGTTCAAATAAATATGTACGAAAATGTTTGCGTAAAGGCCACTACTAGGCCAGGAAAGACCAAATATTATATATTCAAATCAGTAATTGTTTATTTCGAATTCAAAATTGCTTTATTTACCTCTTCAAGTGATTGAAGTAAATGATGCATTGGCTGCCTGGCAGGACTATACAAACTAAGACAACGTTATTTATAAATAACCCAATCTAAACCAGGGTCGAGGTTTTGAAAAATTGTTTCGGTTTTCCAGGAACAGGAAGTATAAAATCATAGGCGGAAGGCGGAATCGACGACAAATTTTATTTTTTAAAAAAACAGATCATAAACAATTAAACATACAATCTGTTGACTAATTAAATTCTGTCGTTTAGTTTTAGTTGTTGATGGTAATTTTGCTTTTAGTTCAAGTTTAGTTCTAGTACTTGCTGCTGATTTTGCTTTAGTTCTAGTATAGTTCTAGTAGTATTTATCTCTTAAATCGCTTTTGTTTTGGTTTAATTTTAGTATTTATCTCTATAATTTATTTAGTTCTAGTTAGTGTTAGTTGACTAAATTATTTTGACACGACTAAAATAGGGTTTTAATTTTAGTTCTAGTTGACTAAAACAACACTAGAGTCCAATGTATAACAAAACTGTTTGGGAACAACATAAAATACAAGTTTGATAAATGTTTACCATGGCCCGTCAGGAGGACCAACAACTGCCCCAACCAGAACTGCGATTCCTTTCTTCACAACATGCATTGTTAATGTATGATTCCCAGGGGTGACTTGTGTCCCAATTATCCTGACAGCAGTTTGTTCAGCGTTTACGTGAAGTTTAATATTAGTTCGCTTTGAGTAGTCGTTATCCAACCAAACATCCACTTCTCCACCGCTTGTAGAGAAACGTGATATTACGCCAACCGAACGTAAGATGTGAGGATGTCCTGCTACAACAGTAAACAAGATTGTCACTTCAGATCCTTTTTCTCTTGCAGAAAGCCCGCCATAAGCATCTTTACGTTCTTCTTTGCTTGAATAAGAAGATGTTTTTATTCTAATACCCTGAATATAGACAAATCCATTGGATTTAACATTTTTTAGCTGTAGAGTGCTTCGTAGCTCGGAGTTGTAATTAGGAGTTAAACTTGCCCAACATTGAGGTGTTGTAATGGCATTACTTAAAGTTCCAACTGAGGTGAATGGAGTTATATAAGATTGAACCGACTTCTTTAAAATTTTTACATTATGGATCAACTTCTTCAATATTCGCATGAATACCTGGACAATCATAAACGCAGTTTGCGCATGTCCCTTAGGATTAAGATGCATTGTCCCACTCGCATCTTTAAGATCGTACGTTTTAACCGTAGCAAAATATTTGCCCAATTTAAAGGAACAAGCCAAATTACGTAAATTAATTGCAGTTGTGTTGTAGTGATCAATGATTAGATCCTGATCAAAATCCATCAGATTCATGCATTGAGCTGGCTCACCAATTAAAGTATATAAATTAACAAAGAAGACTCCTGGTCTATTAGGGCGGTTTAATAATTGCCTTGTAAACTGCTCCAGTGGTAAGTTTCTCGGAATTGATGAATTTTGAAGATTTCCCACTGCATCATTTACTGAAAGTTCCAGAATAAACAAATCAACAACTTCGTTCGCATCTAAATATATATCATAACAGAACTGAAAGTATGTACTTGAAGTCCCTCCAATGGAAAGATTCTTTACTTTTAACACGGACCCACTGACTGGAGTAATGTTTTCATCCCACCATTGTTGTAATAGGATAGGAAATAGACCAGCTGCCGTGTTCGATCCACCATAAACAACAATTTTCACAGATTCTCCTTTGAAAGCTTTTAGTAAAGTAGATTCCAAGCGTTCGTTATCAGGGTTTTGAATTGCTGGCCTCGTGTTATTGAAGACTATATTAAAACTTTCTAATGCTGGGAATTGTTCTTGAACAAACCACTTAGATTTTTGGTGTTTCGATATTATTTTGTTAAACAAATAAATTTTCCTTAGTTTTCTTTCATAATCAGCGAGTAGAACATCTTCTCTTGAGCTAGAAATCACTTGTTTGGATATAGTTACGATACAGATTACAAAATATATAGAGTTGTACAACATATCTGTTTTAACATATAAGCTTAGAGAATAAAGAAAGACATTCAAACATTCTCCATATTTATAGACGTTCACTTCATGATTGCACACTATTCTAGGTGTTAGCTGTCAGAAATAACAGGTCAGTGACTAAATATACAGGTGACAGTAAAGAATATGCATGTAGTTGAGTGTGATAAACCAAAAATTCGTTCCAGACAAAGGATCCAAAAATGGATTCAACAGTCTACCTTTTTAATTCAGTATGAGAATTAATATATAGTATAGGATAGAAAATGATGAGGTGTGTTCAGTAGGATATAAACTCCCGAGAATGGCCGTCTGATTACACACGTAAAGGTCTCACAACTTGTCAACAAGACGTGTTCGCAACAGGCTTGTAGCAAGCTTGTCGCCAGGTTGTAACAATGCTGTTATTTTATTAAGTTGCTACAAGGTTGTCACTCATAAACTAATTGACAAATTGTTGAATTGCAGGACGATAACAAGTTATTGGAACAACTTGTAAGACGTCTGTTGAGCTCAGCAACCTTGCAGCAAGTTGTGAACAAGCTGGGAATAAGCAGTGCGAACACATCCTGCTGACAAGTTGTTGGAACAGCATTGCTACAAGTCTGCTGCAGGTTTGTTACAACTTGTGCGTTTTTACATTGTGTAATTCGAGGGACTCTATAATCCACTTAGACCATGATTACATCCACGATGAAATTATTTCTCTTATTTTTTTGGGAAGTAGTTTTTATTATATGTTTTTTTTATCGATTAACACTCGCAGTGAGTTTATTGAACTGATTAGTATGCTCAACGTCAGCGAGTAGTGTGCTCTATAACCTGTGTACAGCCGTTACTCTCGACGAACGCGCGAGAGAACTTCTGTGAGTTGGATGCATAATCCTTGTTCAGGTCACGTGGATAATTCCCAGATTTGAAGACCGCCTCTGATTGGACAGTGTTTTATTTGAATAATTTATGACAAATGAAGCTATTTCATTGGTTAATTGATAATTTAGCATGCGTTCAAAATAACAACACAAAAATTTTAAAATTCCAGATCAAGGTTTTGCATATATTTCTCGATGAAGAGATTTGTTTTGAGTGCGAAAAATGCTGAACAATGATCATTGTCGGCACGTCCGGTGTACAACTACAAGCCCAGTTCTTGGCGTACATATATATGGCGTATATTTGTTTACAAAGACAAACTATTAAATATAAACACAACTGGTTATTCAAAGGTGCATTTTAAAGTAATTAAAAGTTAACTGGCCAAGTAAGACGAAGTTAAACACATTACATGTAAAGAAAAATGCTTTATCTCGAGGAGTCGGGACATATAAACAGATTGTCAATTTATTAAATTGTCAATTACAAATTGTCAATTTCAGTCCGATAGTTTGTTGTATTTTATATATTTGTCAGCATTGTTCGCTGAGTGTCCAAACTAGACTAGAATTTTATCTTGATTTTCTTTCAAATCTTTGTATGCCCCGAAGGAAATCTTGATCTGGAATTTTATAATTTTTGTGTTGTTATTTTAATTAAACCCATGGTAATTATCAATTAACCAATGAAATAGCTTCATTTGTCATAAATTATTCAAATCAAGCACTGTCCAATCAGAGGCGGTACCCAAATCTGGGAACTATCCACGTGATCTGAACAAGGATTGTGCATCCAACTCACAGACGTTCTCTCGCGCGCTTCGTCAAGAGTAACGGCTGTACACAGGCTATGTGCTCTATAGCCTATAGAGCATATATATTAATAAGGCTTTGTTTTGGTTTGTTTATCTTTTGTTGAATGCTCATTAGTACGCTCTATATACATTGTGTATAAAAAGTATAGCCTTTCAAATTTAAATCAAGCATAACGCCGTATCCTATTGAAATATCATCTGACAAGCTATAATTGCTTCGAACAAGTTAGCGACCCGTAAAACAAAAGACTTTCTACTTATGCGACATGTACGAACAACTCAATGAAATACTCTGTACAGTACAAGCAGCATTAAAATGAAGTTATAATTGATCTCTTTTGGAAGTATGACATTTTTTCGTCGCGTTTCATCAACTCAAAGCAGTTGAGAACAATCAAATCACTTCTAATTATCGTTAATTTGAATTTGAAGGCTATACTTTTTTATACACACTGTAGAGCAAACTAATGAGTTATATAGACCAACTGTAAATGCCATAAAGGTCGCTACGAGACAGTTTTTTTGGATATAGACATAGATAGATAGATAGGTAGATAGATAGATTTATTTAACCACGCTAACCTCGTCAACTACAGCTGATTCCACGAGGGGCGTGTGAACAAGAAGTATACAGCAAATATGAAAAGTATTTAAAACCTATTTAAAAGTAGAAAATATAATATAAAATATATTAAGTATATGAGATAATAATGTATTTACAGATGCATATCTTTGCTTTAATTATCAATGTGAGCAGCGATTTTCGTCCGAAATGAAGAAAGGGATTTGCTCTCTTTAATTTCCTTTGGAATAGAATTCCAAAGGAATGATCCATCGTACATAAAACTTTTTTTGAAATTATTAGTCCGCGGTTGCGGTAAACAAAGAGTACTTGAAACGTTTCGAAGATTATAGCTAGTCATCTCACTTTTATAAGTGAATAAGTTAGTGAGTGATTGAGGGCCCATGTTATTTAATAATTTGTACATCATTTTTGCCTTGGCTTTCTTCCTTTCTAACCGAGTTCTGATTACTGAGTTCTGATTAGCTGAGTGGATGTGATCATGGTCTAAGTATTTCTAAATCAGTGGATCTGTTGCATCTTCAATTTCCATAGTTTCCTCGAATCAATGTTTGTTTTCATAGATTTCTCGTTTGAAGTAATTCTGTTATTGAATGATGTTGGGTTTATTTCTCATTTGTCTTGAAACACAGGAAAGTGATCGCTGAGTGAAAGTGGTGGGATATGGATAGAACTATAGAAGCAACATTTCTTTCAGATGAACAGTAAATATGATCAATGAGGGTTGGGGGTGATGTTGAATGTCTCATCTACATACCGAGTTTCCGTTCTAGTAGGCACTGTTACTAACTGCTTCGATCCAAGGTGACGAACTTTTTTAGAAAACGTCGTGCACGTAGATTTTGGTGATTGTAGATCAATGTTAAAATCTCCGAGTATGTATTTTTCTTTGTGTTCTGATGTCATTTTGTCCATAATTTCCAGTAGGCATGTATCATGGACACTGTCCGCGTTCAAAATTAAGATCGGTGATATAAAATGTGGTTTGATCTCGACACACATAGATAGACTCGACGTTTTAAGATCTCAAATCTATTCTTTGGATATACGATATCATTGTGGATATAAGTAGTAATGCTTCCTCCAGAAGTAGTAGTAGATCCGTCGAGTCTTACGAACGTATAGTTTGTGCAAGATGTCAGAATGACAGAACATGAATCGTATAGTTTTTTATTAGGAGCGCCTT
>CACRXK020014585.1:0-12955 GCA_902702795.2 Paramuricea clavata
TTTTTCTCTACTAGCAGGATATGAGCTAATATCCTGCTAGTAGAGAACCAATCAGATTGCAGAAAACCTCATATCCAGACCTTGTGTATATAATAAAATATTATATTTGAATGTACTTAATATCCAGATAAAGACGAATCAGTCTATAGATGAATAAAAATCCACGTCAAAAATGTGTTCCGAGCAGTTCAACAATAAACCTTTTTTTGGATGAGCACACTGGTCAGATCCTTCTTATGAAACTACGAGAGCTCCAAAGTTATATTTTGACCCGCATGTACTGTACGTATATACACAATTAACTGCACTCTAGTCTCTTACTGGATCAAGACCCAACAACACGAGTAATGGAATGGTTGTTAAACCGCCTTTGATCCATTCCTCCAGTGATATCCGATCATCTGAATCGCAATCCAGTTCTAACAACATATCTTGTAAAATCTGTAAGACAGTGTAAATGACTGATTACGATAAGGTAAGGCTCGCAGCCGGAAATTTTGTTCGGGGAAAGAAAAACCTGAAATTTGGCTTCAAATTTTCGGGTGGGGTCTGCTGAGCAGGCTAGGTAAATGACTACTCAAGCAGGAATATTGCTAGAGGTGGCCGGTACTATACAGTACAATACGGTACGGTACGGTACGGTACGGTACGGTACAGTACAGTACAGTACAGTACAGTATACAGTACAGTATACAGTATACAGTATACAGTATACAGTGTACAGTATACAGTGTACAGTGTACAGTGTACAGTGTACAGTATACAGTACAGTAAAGTAAAAGAACAGTAAAAGAACAGTACAGTAAAAGAACAGTACAGTACAGTAAAAGAACAGTACAGTACAGTAAAAGAACAGTAAAGTGCATTACAATACCGTACAATACAGTATAGTACACTACAGGCACAAAACAATTAGGACTTACTGGTTTCAATTCGGTGACGTCCCATCCTAAATATCTGGCAACGCTCATCATTTGTTGTGTGATAGACTCCAACTCCTAAAAGAAATCGTTGTAGATAATAGATGTCCTGTACATACATGCATTGGTGAAAGACGTGGAACCTGGTCTTGTTGCAGCCGGCCAAGAAGTACCTGTATACGCAACAACGGAATACTTGTCAAAGAAATAATTGTTTTTTGCGCTTGGGTCGGAAAACAGTGCATTTCGGGCTTGACACTAAATCCATTGAAGGCTTATTTTTCTATCTTTAGTATCGATAGGGAAGCTTTCTCGACATTTTGGGTAGTTTTTTGAGTTTGAAACCTTGGTTTGTTTTGGCGCGAAACGCGGGAGGTCCGCATCGTGTGATACCGACCTTCAATCAGGCAATCGGAAGGCTCCATTTACGTTACGGATTTGGGGTTATGGACCAGAAAAAATAAATAGAATTATTTTCTTTATTCGCAGTCACTGTTGTTGTGTATTTTACGATAATATTCAGTGGTGTACACAACGACCTCGTGTAGCACAAACAAACATTACAAGCTATATATATAAAATTTCGAATACCTGTTGATCAAGATACTCGTTACCATCCGCGTCGTACACTCGGAAAACAACTAATCAGAAAATATACAAAATAAAAATAAGGGGTAGTAAACTACGTGCCGCTTAAAGATGAACCAAAAATTTATCTTACAAGTCATAACATGATAACTTGGTACATTACACACACACATTCAGCTCACTTCCCTTCGGGTCTTTTCATTGACCGATTACATCAAGTATTACTTATATTACCTACTTTAATAGCCTATACAATTTATCTTTACAAGAATTGTGATATTACTTTTCGCATTATTATGTTACTATATGAGTTTATCCTAACCCATCCTGTCAACTTCCCTAGATTAACTCCGGAAGGCAACCCTTTCCTAATGATTGTCCCGCATGCTTTATTATCTTTGCCATACAGTAAATACTGAACAGCATGGTAGATTACGATGATTACGATTAATATTTCTACAGCGCAAATTTACATGTGGATCATGCAAATGTGCTTTACATCAAGTATTACACTTATACCTAATTACTGTACTGTACTTAGCCTATACGCGTAAAAATTGAGAAAATCAACAACTTGTTCCAGGTTGATATCAACAGGCGTGAACAAGGTTGTGCGGCCCACTATGAACAGTATTGTCAACATGTTGTTACAGCATTGTTCAACTGTAACAACTTCGAACAACATGGTTGACAACTTGTTCATAGTTGGCCGCACAACATTGTTCACGCCTGTCGATATCAACTTGGAACAACCTATGCGTTTTTAGCCGTGTAGACTATAGAATGATGTAACAAATGTTGTATGGCAAATGCATTTTTAGCCAATCTGGAACACCTGATTTCAAAATAGTACCCTTTTTTGCATCTGTGTTTACCATAGGATCAGACCCTTGATGCATGTTATCTATATTAGTTTTATGTTATATTTTAAGATTCTCAGTGGACTGAAATATTTTTTTTCTGTAAAATATAGCATGACATCCAGTTTGACAACTTGTTAGTGTCACACAGTTACATTGTCCGAGTGTCGATTTACTTGATTACTTGCAGAAAATTTTCAATATTATATTATTTTCTTAACTGTGTTTATCCTACTGTAACCCACCCTCTCAACTTTCCCTGTGGGAGGAAATCCCTGTGGGAGGAAACCGGAGAAAACCCACGACTTTCGGCAGAGCGTTGACTGACTCTTTTCTCATGAGTCCGTAGCGAGAATCAACCCATGAACTCGAGGTGAAAGGCGCTTGCTGTGATGACTACGCCACCGAAGCCCCAACGGATTTGCTCGATGTTTGCAATCGAGCTCACCCACAAACATCTGGGCAATGTATATATTCGGAGAGTGCACGAGACGAATGCATACATACCTGTACATATTACAGTAAGTTAAAAATCTGCTTGACGTAAAAAGCCTCGGGTATAGTGGATGGTGATTACTTACATTCAAGTTTATCCTCGACTTCTCCTCCTTCAAGTAACGACAAATAACACGCAATTTCCCGTATTGATACCATGGCAACAGTTTCTAAGGCATTTTTCGTGCTAAATATCGTAAGATTGTCTGTAACAGATTGCTTCTTCTTTGTGGAATTGTTTCGTGAGCTTGATGGCGTGTTTTCAGCTGATGAACCTTTTGCCGGACCTAAAATACAGAGGCAGGTATTGATAAAGACGGATGGGTTTACAGGAAGACAAAGATACCATGTCATTGATGCTTGTTTAGTTATTTTTTAGCAGAATGTATGTAAAATGTGGTGGAAAAAATTTCCTTTTTCCGAAACCATCATCCATATGGTTTGAAAAATTATGTAATACGAAGCACAAAATTTTCACTATATGCAGCCCCCCTCCCCCCCCTCCCAGAACAGGAGGCTCTCCGTAAATAAGCCTATCAGAAGTGTTTATAAACGAATAATGGTTTACATTCGGTCATCTGTAATGCATACATGGCTTATGTAAAGACTGTAGGTAAACATAACGTGAGTGTGAGTCGAGTGGTTGATTGCCCAGAGGTAATGAGCCATGATATCTTCAGTTGTGTGGGATAAATTTGTAGATTGCGTGATGAATTCGTACTTAGTATGTATTGAGTACCAAGTTTAAATTGCAGTTGGACATGTACTGTATGTTAATAACATTGAAAGATATACGTACGAATGAAGTGGGAATACAAGGCGCGACGTCTAAAAGCTTTAAACGGTTACAGTACCAGTACAAGCCACCGTAAAAAGATCATTTACAGAAGAAGTTACACGTTTCTCGTTATAGACAAAATCGTTTATATACGTCAACATATAAAAAACATTTTAACAAGGAAATAAATATTGGACTAAGCGTTTTAATTTTTAACAGTTTGTTTAACAAATAGACGGTTTTTAATATTTTTTCATACATTAATTGTTTTCGCTAAATATATGTTAGAGGTTGTGTGGATCACAGAGATGAATGTTAGAAGTTTGAGAGGATATATATACAAGGCTAAATTGAAAGTTTAAAAGGTGACAACTTTTACTTTGGGGTTAATTAACAATTTTATTTTACCAGGTCTAAGTTTTGGTTACATGGATACTATAAATACGGTTTATACTATATGTCATAAATTTATGGTATTCAAACATTTAATATTTAAATATTGACCTACGTTGATTTAGTTTACCGTTTAGCGATATAATAGATCTTCGAGCAGGTATAATACGAGATGCACAATTTATACCATCAGATGATGAGCGAGGTAGGCGATCAGCTTCATTGCATGGCGAGCCAGTTAAATGAGTATGTGACGATGAATGCGTAATAACGGCTGTATCTCGTGAAGTGATAGGAATTGTAGCCACTATCGCAGCAGATGTAATACCAGTATGTATACCACTTTCAGCTAAATTGAATTTTACTAAACATTAGTTCATATGGACACTATACTTCGCGGGTGGAAGATGCGGTTAGTGCACTGTCCATCACCGCAGAGTCTGCTACATGCAGTTCGAGAGTGGGGGATTTACTAGAGGTGTGCAAATCCGATCCGAATCCGATCGGATTCGTTCGGATTTCGGAACAAAAATATACATTTCGGATCGGATTGATAAAGTTGTTTCGTAGTCGGATCGGACTTCGATATTCGAAATAAAATGAATTAATTATCCACGCATTATCGCAAGAATTAATTATCCATGCATGCATTTATCAAAGCATTATCGTGGTTGTCGCTGCATTATTCGTTTGATACTTCAATTGGACGTCACTTTGTCAACTTCTTGACATGTATTTCTTGTTTCATATTTATTTGTTTAAATGTTTCAACTTGAATGAGAAAATTATTTTATTAACGGATTCTTCGGATCGGATCGGAATTCTTTATCAAAATTCGGATCGGATTCGGATTAGACAATTTCGGATCGGATTTTAAACATTAGCCAATTGTCGGATTATAAACGTCCGATCCGATGCACACCTCTAGGATTTACCTTCCCTGGCTTCCCATGTTGGAAACGCGTGTTTGGTTGGTCCTCTCCTAGGCGTAAAAAAAAACCCTGTAGTTCCGGTTTCATATCGTGAAAAAATTAGGGTCGGTAGGTCGGAAATTTTTTTTTTTAGATATTTTTTTTTATGGTTTTGGCTGTTTTTTTCTTGGCGATTTTCAGTAGAGTCCCGACATGATTAACTCACTAGAGATATATATTTCCTAAGGACGAATTTAGGCAGTTTGTTGTTGTTCCGTTCACGTGTCTTAATTATGGAAATGGACACAAGACGCGTTATGTACTCGCGTTACATACGCGTTTACGCAAAGTTGGTTACTTCGTCTTGGATAGTTCGTTCGTTTCTCGTGGGTGTCGTTACTACGTTATTTGTAGATTCTTGCTGTTTAATCGCACAAGATATTTTCAAATATTTTATTTTGAAGGCGACAAGTGATTGTAGTGTCAAATTCGCATTTTCAATTGGCAATAATGTCCAGCACAAATTTTCTTCCTGTGCTGTTTCGATTTGACAATCAATCGTGGGAAACCCATGGTAGTCTTCCAGTAGCTCGGCGAACGTTGTGTTGTGAGGCACCGATGCAAAAAGCCTTTTTTGAGAGTTAATGTGATTACACGGTTCAACGATTATTGTCACAACAGTCGCCATTTTGGCACGCTGCATGAGCAGCCCGCAACCACCCGGAGAAAATAAGGTCGCACAGTCAATCACGTCGAAAAAATAATAGGGTCGGCAGAAAAAAAATAGGGTCGGTCGGGAACCGGAACCACAGGTTTTTTTTTACGCCCTACTCTATGCTTCGAGTGTTTTCTCAGGTTTTCCTCTCCACACCAAAAACTAACACTTATACGCCTTAGTTGTCAAGCACGTGCATCATGAACCTCTGACTCGGGTGAATTAGGCAAACACACTCTGTTTTATCAAGCTATGTATTTTCACCGCACACGTTGGGAAAAATACGCAACAGCAACGTCGTTGATACGATCGTTTGCATTTCCTTCAATTGTCGCCATTTTAACCAAAGTCACGTAAAGAAACTATGGGTTCTCATTGGCTAGTTAATTCAACATTGACTGCCTTTGTTGATTTCAAACAAGAACTACTGACGTCATAATTAACGCGGTTAAATTATGTCGCTTGACGTCCGTGTTGTCAAAAATGTCGCTCGCTTAATTAATCTCTAGAATAGAGTCTTAGGGCCTGTTTATATGGAAGCTGGGCTGGCCCGCGAGACAGCCCGGTAAGCGGGATGAATTTCTCTTGTGTTTATATGAAAAAATTTCATCCCACTTGCCGGGACAATTTTGTTATTTTGATCAGTTGTTTTGAAAATAGCTTGCGGCGGTATCTTTGAACTTTCATCTCGGCAACTGGGCTAGCCCGCTTGTGAGTGTTTATATGGAGATATTTCCATTCCGGTAAGCGAGATCTCGCCTCTTTCAAGCGAGATCTTGACAACCGGGCCATACAAACGCACGATAATTTTACTATAAAAATAACCACACAGCGAGATCTCGCTTACCGGGTTGTCTCGCCTAGCGGGCCAGCCCGGCTCCCATATAAACAGGCCCTTACAGAAGTCCGACTCCGTGTCAGCGCCTTTGATGTCACCGAAACCGGCCGCCACGTTCCTTGCCAGTGCACTACAAGGAGAGGCCGTCATCCTCCTGAAAACATTCAAAATGTTCGGCTTGGCTTGGTCGTTCCCCAAGGGGGGGAGGGGGGGCAAGTGCTTCTCGTACGCCCACTAGATATGTAGGCACATGGCGACTGCATAGCGACTGCTAATGGCTACTTGGCGCTGGTTACGAGTTTTGGCTGAGTCGGACTGTATAGTATTTATATAATGCGTGTCTCATGTACAGTGGGACCTCTGTATAGTATATACACTGTGTCTAATATTATACCTGGCTTATCAGCAATCATGGCCTCTGCTTGCTGTAAACTTGTTATTGTTGCATTGTTTATTGGCACTTGCTTACAAAATGTCGAGAATAAATGTTGACATAAATCATCACTGATATCATTGCCAAGATATGCATTCATAAATAGTTTGAAACCATCATACTTCATTGGCTAAAAGACAAGTTAAAGAAAATTTGATATCCTGTTTTACAAGACTAATCTCTCAAAACAATATACATGCAGTAGAGTGAGGACAATCAATTCTACTTTACGTTTTAGCTTTTCACCTAGACGTACGGGTGAACAAATCTTCCGTCATGTTTTTAATATGTCAAAATATCCACTATAGACGTCATAGTTAATGGCATCATTTGAGGCATTATTTTTTGGAACAAAGCCCTTTGAAATATATTAAGAATATAGATTATGCACTTCGTAGGGAAGGCCCTTCTCGACGAATAGCCTTCGCTCGAAACATTTTACTTGTATTTTCAGGTGGTTGAATCCAATCCGCAGCTTTCTGCCGTTGTTGTCACTACCTACACTCAGGGCTTGAATTTTATCGCGGCAATTGCCGTAGAGGGAGAACAAAATGCCGTGGAGCAATTGCCGTATAGTGTAATTTTTATACTATTCACTGTGCATTATTATTTTGATACTTGAATTCAGATCGGTTGATCAAATCATGCGTAAATTGCTATTTTAGTCTTAAAAAACACTTAAAGAAATACGTAAACATGTCAACAATCCAAAGTAACAATAAACTTAAATTTTTATTAATTTGAAAAAATGCTGTGGAAACTGTCAAAATTGCCGTAGACAGCTGTTACGTAGTTCTACGGCAATTTTTAACGCCATTACCGTCGATTGATTTCAGGGAAATTCGAGGCCTGCCTACACTGGCACAGACTGTTCGTTTTGAAAACACCCTATTAGAACCTTTGTAACGAACAGGGCCGTACGCAGGATTTTTTCACCAGGGGGGCAGTAAGGCCTATATGCCGAAAAAAGTACCAAATATCCAAAGAATAATTAATGACATTCTAAAAATCGTAAATATAGTTTTCTCTACGTATAGTTTGTGTACGGCCTGGTAGCGAATACGGTGTTTTGGTGTTTTTCGTCTTGGGGAAGCTTAACAGCGTATAACGTTAGGGAGGGTATATTACTATTAGTATAAGTAATAGCATGATTTCGAGTGCAAATTGAACATGCATGCATGAGTGAGTTTAAATTTTAAAGAGGTCTTTGAAAAACTCAAGAGTGCATGTTTTATCCAATTCCACGAGAAACGACGCTACTACTTATTTATATACTGTACAGTACACATAAATGTTCCAGACATCTACTGCACAAGTTTCGGGGAAATGTCTACTCACAAAGTTTTCGCTCCTGTTATATATCATTTACATGCATCATCAAAGATTTGAAAGTGAACTGAACCATGCAAATTCCTTAAATCGTGTTGAAGATTAATTTAAATCGTCCTAAACTCAAGTTTCATTTTAGGCGTGCGGTCATTTTTGAGCAATCTGCCCAGACGTTACCACAACCAATCAAAATCTGAAAAACATTTTTATGTTAGTTTTGTGGGGTTTTTTATTTGAGAAACAGTTTTATGTAGTTATAGCTATATAAGTTCTAAAAAGCAGAAATGTTGTTATAAAATTCACCTCTTCTGGTTTATACTGCGAGAACTCCCCATCACGAAACTGTTTGAGTACATCTTTTAATCTCTTCTTCGAATCTGAGGGAAGAAATGTAGAGCTAGTACGATATATTGATGTATTATGAGCAGAAGTACTTAAGTACATACAGATGTTTCCAAATGTAATGGGGAAAGGAATCACAGTTAATAGACGTCTATTAACTGTGATGGAATTAACTTGTTCAACAATGTTGAATAGCCAAGATTGGTAATTTCCCGCATGTGTTACGGGGCACCACGTGGTGGTAACTTCAGTGGTTCTGATACTTCATACGAGCAAGAAAATTAAATGAAACAGTTATCAGGTAGTGGACAACCACCGCTGCACCAGAATCGCAGGCCCGCAGGTTCGATTTCTGGCCGAGGGTCTATTCTTAATGCCTGGTTCACACTGGTCGTAAGAATCTGGGATTTCTATTGTCTGTGATCATTGCTGTGTAAAATGCTTTGTCTGTCGGAAAACAATACAATAGATCGCCGATGAATTACAACCAGTGTGAACCACGCTTAAGTTTCAACACGTAATGTTTTAGCATAATTTGACTCAAGTGGAGGTGAGTTATTGACCTGTGGTCAAGTAAAACAACAAACAAACAAAATGGCTGTCAACGTATCTTATTAAATATCAATGTAAAAGACTCCGACTATTATACTCCCGTAAAGGAGTGCTCAGCTCTGTGGGTATAACCTGTCATTTATCTGACAAAGACTGTAAAAAACCCTTGACACAGACTCTTGACCCCCACGTGACGTCATATGAAACCCAAGAATACAGCAGTTAGGTCTAAAACTAATTTATATAAAAAATTTATCTCCTCTTTAATGAATCCCACCTATTAGTGATGGGGTTATATAATCAGTGAGGGAAACTGCCAAACTGGCTTCAGACAGGAAACTCGTCTAGTATAAATGTGGTTGTAGACTGATTTCCTGTCTAGACGAGAAACACATCGTAAGACGTGCAGGCATGTTGATTAAACGGAAATAGACTGGAACTAGAATTACGTGGTAATGAAAATGGCGCTGAAAACAAAGTCGAGCAAGTCAAAGTCGAAGGTTAAGGGAAACAAGAAAAACATGGTTTGGATTGACCAAAAAACAGTGAACTTTGGGACTTGTTCAACCAACTGTAAGCACACACTGGCGTCGAAAACTTGTTCGATGCCTATCGTTTTCTTACACTTGGCACTGAAAAGATGACATTTTGTATTGTAATTTGTATTGTAATTTGCCTTGTACCCGTACCAGACGGTGATCAGACCTCTCTCAGGGACCAGTCATAAAGTAAAAGGGGGGTGGGCTGGGCTGGGAAAAATAGGGGGGGTCACTATTTTTGTATTAAAATTCATATTGTATCAGGATCCATGTGTAGAATTTATACCGCAAACGTTAACCTCAAACTTAAAAGCTGAATTTACTGTCTTGGCTAATCAGTGGCGGACACTAGGGGGTCCGAGCCCCCCCCCCCAATAATTTTGAAAGACTGTAAAATTAACACAAATCACACTCATATATTAACGTAATTGTCGTCATATATTAACGTAATTGTCGTCATAATATAATGATATATGTTTCTGTACTGTACATGTCACAACATACGCATTTTATACAGGCACTTCTTTAAATGTCCTTGTCGATTTTTTGTTGTTTCAGAAGCTTATATAGTACCATTGTTTAGCGGCGAAATTTTCTGCTGCACAATAATATTTGAATGCGTATTAAACTATTATGCTCAAAATCAATTGACATCATCACTTAGCAAATAAATTTTACATTGTCATTGGCGTGTTAATTAAATTAAAGCGCCTTGCAATTCCATTCACAAATGTGAATAATCATGTAAATATTTTCTCTAAAATGTTGGTTTTCTATACTTAGCATGTGATTTATAACAAAACGCACCATTAAAAAAGTGTTTTGAAGACCTAGTTTTTCACAAAATGTGTTCTCAGAATGCTGCAAATGATTTTCTGATATTATTGTTAAACGTCACCAGCTTTGTGCAGGATGTTTATTATGTAACAAAATTAGTGTAATTTCTACGAGAGCGTAGTTAAACCGCAATCATCGTTAGCGGTTTGACGTTAGCTGTAAATGTCAAACTAAAGTTTTCTAATTATGAGCTGAAAGATACTACAGTATGCATGCGAAGTTCCATACAAATAAAGACCTTTCTGTATTTAATAGCACCACTGGAATGGCTATTGAGTATTGTAACACAGAATTATTTGGCAACAGAAAAATGGAACGCTGGTATCTTTCGCAAGGGTGGGTCATAATTTTTCAGAAAGGGTGGGTCATAATTTTTCAGCACCAATTTAAGGGTGGGCTACAAATTTTCGAGCAGCTATTAAGGGGTGGGCTACCAAAATTCAGGGGGTGGGCTACCAAAATTCAGGGGCGGCGCTACAGGGTGTGTGTGTGTGGGGGGGGGGTGGAACACCCCTCACTCGTCAGCAAATCGGCAAATTGTTATCTCAGTCGGCAAAACTGGATTGGCTAAAGATAACCACTGAAGAAACCAAATTTGACTTCCTGAATAATTGAATTCAAACCGAATATCACGAATAGCATGCATCAAAGAAACCACACATGCAGCAATGCAAATTATTTCGAATACAGTATCTTCACTTCTTCCAGTCCAAAAACATAATATTATTGAAATCATAATTAGGTAATTAAATTTGTTTGGTTGTTGTTGTTGTTGTTGTTGTTGTTGTTGTTGTTCCTTATTATACTGTTCTATAAAAGAGGCAATAAAGTCGGTTTTCCACTAGCGAATTTTCTCACACGAAGCGACTTTTTTCCTTTGTCGGTATCAGTTATTACGTCAGCAAGACGTGGCAAAATCAGTCCTCGAAAACGAGGTCGGCATTCGGCAATGCCGACCTAAATGCCGACCTATCAACCTCCAAGGTCGGCAAATTTTTGCTGACCTTAGTTCAACCAAAGTAAGAATTTTTTTTGGTGCTGATAGCTGTTAAAAAGTCAGCGATTATAGAATTCGATTCGTAGTTCGATTAACTGAACACATTACGGTGTAAGGTTTAAAAATTGGCGGGTATTGTATATACGTTAGGTGTCTGAAGATCAAATTACGCGCGTCTGGAGTTAAAATTTGTCTAATTTTCCGGCTGGAGGTAACGTTCCAGTTATATTCCGATTTCAATGATTCGTAAATGCGTGATTAATCACTAGTGCTCCAAGACGTGAAACAGATCTTAAAAAATGCCGAGATGTGCCGACCTAGGTCAGATTTAGGTCGGCCCTTTTTTGCCGACCTCAATTTTGACTGTTTTGACTTTTCGAGGGCTGCAAAATAGATGCTGACAAAGGAAAAAGGTCGCTTCGCGCGGAAAAATTCGCTAGTGGAAAACCGGCTTAATAGAGGGTAATAAAGCGCATTTAAACATGCACATTTACTATAGGCTAATGACTTGGCAAAATTACCAAACAACAGTCGGCAAAAGATCACTCACACCCCCCTCCCCCCACTTGACGAGGGTTAGCGCCGCCCCTGCCAAAATTGCAGATACCAAAGATATGATCCCCCCCTTTTACTTTATGACCGGTCCCTCAGTAATTATCTGCAGTACATTCTGCATTAATCCCCCTCTCGAATAAACAATTAGCATGCCTCTGTAATATGCCCCTGACCTTCTTGTATTAAGCCCGCCCAGATTTATGAATTGGGCAAGAATTTCATGTTAGTTTACTGCGTTTCTTGCTGCGTTAAAATCAATAAGCCCCCTCTCTATTCAGCCCCCTTCTTGCCTCTGAGGGTTTTCGGTATAAAATCATGTACTTGACTCAATAATTGTTGAAATAAATATAAATATATATATATATATAACATGAAGTATGCAGCAGTTGTAGCCTTCGTCTAAGGATAGGTATACACAAAACTAAGCATGATGCTTGTGATGTTACTCTGAGTGTATATCCACACCGGGCAAGCTTGAAAAATAGTACTATAGATGCTCAATTACCACAAAAAGTTCCCAAGCAAAAAACTTGCCCAACACCGAGAAAATGGGTGATCAGTAATATCCTCTATTAAATTGTATTACAGCAAGAAAATGTAAAATTTTGTATTCAGTTACAGCAATATTGACGGCTGTACATAAAACATCGAGTTAAACATCCAGTATTACATATTCTGGAGTTGTATAAAAGCTACAGAATTGTATTATTATGTATTCATGTTATATTTAAAGTGCATATGACATTAATACCATTTTTTCACCAAAAATCAGCAAAAATTAGACAATTCGAATGATATATATCATTCCTTGATCGGATAAATACTTCCAGAGATAATTTAGATCAAACAGGCAAAAAAATAGGGTTTTTCAAG